>SJYC01119322.1:0-26754 GCA_006408675.1 Madoqua kirkii
CTCTATACTTTATTGTGCCCATCTTTGTATCAAATATTCCCTGGGTATCTCTAATTTTCTTTAAGTGATCTCTAGTCTTTCCCATTCTATGTTTTCCTCTATTTCTTTGCATTGTTCTCAGGAAGGTTTTCTTTTTTCTCTTTTGTCTTTAGCTTCTTTTCTCAGCTATTTTTAAGGCCTCAGACAACCATTTTGCCTTTTTGCATTTCTTTTTCTTGGGGATTACTTTGAGCACTGCCTCCTGTACAGCATTATAAACCTCTGTCCATAGTTCTTCAGGTACTCTGTCTATCAGATCTAATCCCTTCAATCTATTTATCACTTCTGCTGTATAATCATAAGGGATTTGATTTAGGTCATACCTGAATGGTCTAGTGGTTTTCCCTATGTTCTTCAATTGAAGTCTCAGTTTTGGCATAAAGAGTTCACAATCTGTGCCACAGTTAGCTCCTAGTCTTGTTTTTGCTGACTGTATAGAGCTTCTCTTCAACTGCAAAGAATATAATCAATCTGATTTTGGTACTGACCATCTTGTTATGTCCATGTGTAGAGTCATCTCTGGTGTTGCTGAAAGAAGATGTTTGCTATGACCAGTGTATTCTCTTAGCCTTTTCCCTGCTTCATTTGTATTCCAAGGCATAACTTGCCTGTTCCTCTAGGTATCTCTTGACTTTTTGCATTCCAACCCCTTATGATGTAAAGGATATATTTTTTTTGGTGTTAATTCTAGAAGGTTTTATAGATCTTCATAGAACCATTCAACTTCTGCTTCTTTGACATTAGTGGTTGGGGCTTAGACTTGGATTACTGTGATATTGAATGGTTTATCTTGGAAACATTATTCTAAGATTATTCTAACATTATTCCAAGATTATTCTGTCATTTTTGAGATTGCACCTAAGTAATGCGTTTCAGACTCTTTCGTTTACTATGAGGGTTGCTTCACTTTTTCTGAGATTCTTGCTCACAGTAGTAGATATAATAGTCATCTGAATTAAATTTGGCCATTCTTATTCATTTTAATTCACTGATTCCTAAAATGTCGATGTTCATTCTTGCCATCTCGTATTTGACCACTTCCAATTTACCTTGATTCATAGACCTAACATCCCAAGTTCCTATGCAATCTTGTTCTTTATAGCATCAGACTTTACTTTTACCAACCGACACACCCACAGCTGGGCATTGTTTCCTCTTTAGCTCAGCTTCTTCATTCTTTCTGGAGCTGTTTCTCCACCCTTCTCCAGTAGCATATTGGACACCTACCAGCCTGGGGAGTTCATCTTTCAGTGTCATATCTTTTTACCTTTGCATTCTGTTCATGGAGTTCTCAAGGCAAGAATGCTGAAGTGGTTTGACATTCCCTTCTCCAGTGGACCATGTTTTGTCAGAACTCTCCACCATGATTCATCTGTCTTGGCTGGCCCTACATGGAAGAGCTCATAGTTTATTGAGTTCGACTAGGCTGTGATCCAAGTTATCAGTTTGGTTAGTTTTCTGTGATTGTGGTTTTCATTTTGTCTGCCCTCTGATGGATGATGATAAGAGTCTTCTGGAAGCTTCCTGATGGAAAGGGCTGACTGTGGGGGAAAACTGGATCTTGCTCTTGTGGGCAAGGCCATGGTCAGTAAATCTTAATCCAGTTTTCTGCTGATGGGTGTGGCTGTGTTCCCTCCATGTAGTTTGGCCTGCCAGCATACCTCCCAGGATTGCTGCAGTCAGTGTTTCTGACCCTGTGGCAGGCCACTGTTGACCCACACCTCCACTGGAGACTCCTGAACACTCACAGCAAGTCTGACTGAGTCTCTCGTGGAGTCACTGCTTTCTCCTGGGTCCTGGTGTGCACAAAGTTTTGTTCATGCATCCCAGTGCTGTGGAAGTTCTGTAATCCTATCCCATTGGCCTTCAAAGTGAAACTCCCTGGGGGCTCTCAATACTTATGCCAGATCCCCAGGTTGGGAAATCTGCTGTGAACACTATAACTTTCTCAACTCTGCAAGAACGTCTTTGGTGTAGCTCTCCAGTTTGTGGGTCGGCTGCTCTGTGGCTTATAGTGGGGATAATGGTGACCTCCTCCAAGAGGACTTATGCCATACCTCCCAGGTTTGCTGCTGCCAGAGCCCCTGTCTCTGAGGCAGGCCGCTGCTGACCCATGCCTCCGCAGGAGACACTCAACACTCAAAGGCAGGTCTGGCTGTCTCTTGCGGAGGTCCCTACTCATGGCACCCTGAAGCAGTGGCTGCAGCTACAGCGGCCACTGTACCCTTAGACTGAAGACTGGGATGGGGAGAATAGGTGCTCAGCACTCAGTGGAGCTTTTGTTGCCACAGATGCAAGACCCAGACTGCTAATTAGGAGCAGAAAAGGTCACCTTTGTGCACACAAGCCCCCTCCTTCTGTTTATAGTGCAGCGTGTTTCAATGGAGAGGACAGAGGAGCCTGCCTTTATCAGCTTTTGGACCAATCTCTGCACCAAGTAGCAAAGCCTTCTTTTCAGAGCCCTGTGCTATTACATTTACTTAATTGGAATACAGTAGTTTCTGGTGCATGCTAGAGCAGCAGGTAGGAGTCATCTCAAACCCAAGCAGCGAGGAAGGCTGATTCTGAGAAGACAGTGGGACAGTTTGGAGAGTGACTCGGGATTGCTGGTGCTCTTCCTGTGTTATCAAGGGGACTGAGTGGCAGCATCAGATGCTGGATGTCCTTGCCATGCTTGGGACCTCACCCTGGGAGTCGTCATCCCTCCCAGGTCCTCACCTCACTGACAGAAGTGCCTGCTCCTGGTAACTTTGCTCATGAAGGAGATCTGAATTAGGCTTGGTCACGCTCCCTCTCTTAAGCTTCTGGCCTTCTGTTCTTTAGAGACTGGGGGCATTGTTTGCGTTTGTGTGCGTACTTGGTAAGGTCTGACTCTTTGCCACCTCATGGACGGTAGCCCGCTAGGTTTCTCTTTCCATGGGATTTCCAAGGCAAGAATACTAGAGGTTGCCATTTCCTATCCAGGGCATCTTCCCGACCCAGGGATGGAGCCCACGTCTGCATCTCCTGCATTGGCAGGTGGATTCTTTACCACTAAGCCCCCTTGGGAATCCCCTGGGAACATTGAGAAGGAGCTTACTAGGTTCCCGTGATTTGTTCATATCATTTCCCTTAAACAATATTTCCTGAGGAACATCCTCCAGAGCTCCAGTTCTGAGACGCAAGAGCGGTACTAAGGAAAAGGGGGTGGACCTGGGAAATGATTGTTTTGCGTTAGTCTGTGTTCTCTCACTTCAACCTGAGGATCTTAGTGAAGTCCTCCCAGGAGATGCGGTGAGAATGGAGCTTTGGAGGATTGTGACAAAGAGTCAAAAAGTGAGTAGAATTTAGGGAGGGAGAGGGGTTATACTGTGGAGATTTGGGTGACATGATCATGTGGACTAGAAGATGAATTTAGTTTTCTTCCCTTTGCTGGAGAGAGAGGCAAGCAGCTAGAGGTGGGAAAAGGGGACTGTTCTTGGACTCTGTTGCCATAGTGTAGGTATGACACGCTCAGGGCCAGATGCAGGCTGGCAGCAATGGGGATAGAAAAGAGAAATCAGATGTAAGGAAATTATAAAACTATGGGAGGTGTGCCAGTGGGATGGTCACCATTGTGGGGACAATGATCAGCAGCAGCAGCAGCGATGGTGTGCTCACAGCACCTAAAATCTGAGCCCTCACCATGTGCTGTGCACTGTGCTGAGGGAACACAGTCCGTGGAACATCTCATGAAATCCTCCCAAGGATACTAAGAGGCAATGTGTGTATTTTACTGATTAAGAAATGGAGATTTATAGAGGTGAAGTTGTTTAACCTAGAGCTAGTAAGTGGTTCATCTCACTTTGAACCTCTGCAGAGCCATAGAGAGGAGTGATCAAGGAGGATGCGTTCATCCACCTAGAGAGACTGCGTAGACATGATGCCCAGAAGGAGCAGGTGGCTGCCTCCCTTTTGCATATTATGGGCTGACAATGCAACCGATAATGCCAATTTCACCACGAAGGAGATGAGTTTAGTCCTCCCATTACCTTGAAGGTTGTTGGTGGGGGTGGGGGTGTGGGATTTGAGAAAAAGAGTGGCCTGGCTGATGTGGAAGGCAGATTAACTGTGACAAGTCTGACTAAGAGGGCCACCAACCCAGTGCTCTAGGGTCTTTGAATAGGTCCAGATTGAAATATTAATTTCAATCTAATATTTACTCAAAACAAGTGATAACATCACTTGCCCCATCATTTTGAAATGTGAGTCAAAATCCTATTAAAAATCTGAGGATGACTGAAGACTCTGTGGTTGGGAGGAAAAACACTTCCTAGTTTTTGTAAGATAACTATGGGACGTGTCAAGTATTTACTTCCCCTTGCAGTTGTAATGGTACTTCAGTATCCCCTGTGGTTGGATTGGGGAGGGGGAGGAGGCATTTGTATAATTTAAAAAATAAATTATGATGCCAAATATTCTTCACAACAATTTGAGTTAGTTTCTGAGCAGGTCTACAGAGGCTGTTAGAATGCGAGATTACAGCAGAAAACCAATTTCAATATAAGCCTATGGAGATCCCATTACAATATAAAAATGAAATGTTGCCAATACATGTTATACACTACACCCAGAAATAGAAAGCAATACGAAATCCCTCATGCCTGTATGATATTTTGGTTCAGACATCCATCCACTGATTGAGCAGCATTTTCTAATAGGAAGCTGACACAGCATCCTCACCTCAAATTGTGGTTGTTATCATCCCACAGATGATGTTTTATTTAAATGGATTATCCTTTAAGTCACCTGGGGAAATGGCTCAGAAATGGAATTCCAAGTCTTGGGCCATAACTAGACAACTTAAGGATATTAACCAAGAGATTCATGCACTCAGCATGTTGAGGACACTAGTGACTCAACCCTGACTATATATGAAGATCACCTGGGAAGTTTGAAAAAAATACCTATGCCTGCGTTCACGCCCAGAAATCGTTTAATCAGTTTGCTGGTGGTATGCAACACTGATTTACATAAACCTCAAAAGCTGGCTTCAGTAGGGACTGCCATGTGTGCCACCAAAAATATTGGGAGCTCTGCCAACTGGAACAGAAACTGCCTGCAAATAGGTACAATAATATATGCCATTTTCTCTCTCACCTCAGCTGCTGTATCACTTTAGGAGTTTGGTGGAGGGAATGTTGAGGCTTGGTGGGGTAGAGGGGAGCATTTCAGGTGACCTTGGGCAGCTTGGATTTCCAGCTGCTTGCACATTGATTTGAATTGTTACAGAGGTAGACACTGGGTAGTCAAGCTCAGTTCAGTAGCTAAGTCTAAATTATAGGTGGGTGACAGCATTTTGTATTTATTCAGGTGTCCATCCTATTTACAACTTTAAAGGACCAGGAATGAGCATAAGATCTAAATTTGCCAAATTGAAAGGGATTTCTATTTCTTCTCTACCTCCTATGACCAATATTAGCAAGCAAATATACAACTTCTGATAACAATCAATGCTATCTTGAAACCCTTAAAGGAATCAGACTGAGGAGGAAGTTATACCCAGGAAGACAGAGTGGAGAGAAGGAAAGAACCTGGATCTTTGACGACATCATTGAGTGGCTGACCTGTGTGCCTGGGACTTACTCTGTTTGGGGGCCTGTTTAAGTTGATTTCAGTAGTAAAAAGTGAAAGTGAAAGTCGCTCAGTCATGTCTGATTCTTTGTGACCCCAAGACTATACAGTCCATGGAATTCTCCAGGCCAGAATACTGGAGTGGGTAGCCTTTCCATTCTCCAGGGGATCTTCCCAACCCAGGGATCAAACCCAGGTCTCCCACATAGAAGGTGGATTTTTTACCAGCTGAACCACAAGGGAAGCCCAAAAATACTGCAGTGGGTAGCCTATCCCTTCTCCAGTGGATCTTTGCAACCCAGGAATTGAACTGAGCTCTCCTTCATTGCAGGTGGATTCTTTACCAACTGAGCTATCAGGGAAGCCTGATAAATGTATAATTTAAATTATGTGCAATACAAAGTAAATGTATTATTTGAGTAAATTATGCATAATTAGTAAATTATTTCAAATGGACAGAAAGAAGCGAGCATTCCAGTTAGAATGAGGAATCCCACTATGACATTAACTCAAAGATCTTAGACCAAGGGAAACCTCCCTGAACCTCAGTTTCCTCTTTTTGTAAAGCTAGGGATCTGAACATGATCTAAGATTCTTTCAACAGTATCAGTGAATGCTTAAGAATTTTGTTTCTCAGTTCTTTCTGATAAAAAAATTTTTTTTTACATTTTTTTAATGTATCTTCTGTTTGTAACCTAGGAATTTAAAATTTCTGTGGACAGTTATTCCCAAGTGAAATTTCCATACGTCTTTATTGATTTTTTTTTTGGTTTTGGGGTATAAGCTTCAGTCTAGCCTTTGGTTTCTACTTTGGCTTTACTTTCTGTCTTGGACTTGGTTTGTTTTTCTACAGTTGTCTTCTGTCTGGCTATGAAATGGTGTTATACATGGAGACAAGATTATATATGTTTATATGTGTTCACATGGAGCTCCTCAAGCAATGAGTGACATGTTCAGAAAAAAATTATCTAACAGAGAATGATGGAGATACAGGCAGAGTGCCAGGGATTTTGCTCACTTTGAGTCCTGAATTATTGACTCTAATTGTCCTTCAGTGCTTATCTGTGTATATACCAATATCCAAAGAGGTTTATTATTAATATCTTGAGCATTACAGAGACCTTTATCTTTCAATAAATTAAAAAAAAATTGAAGTATAGTTGATTTACATTGTTGTGTTTCAGGTATGCAGCAAAGTGATTCAGTTATATATCTATGTCTATATCTGTCTGTCTGTCTATACACTTTCTCAGATCCTTTTCCATTAAGAGTTATAAGATAACGAATACAGTTTGCTGTGCTATGCGGTAGACCATTTTAGTTTATCTATTTTATATGTTGTTGTGTGTATCTTTTAATCTCAAACTCCTAATTTATCCTTCCCCCAACTCTTTGCTTTTGGTAATGATAAATTTGTTTTCTTTGTCTGTGAGTCTGTTTCTGTTTTGTAAATAAGTTCATTTGTATCTTTAACATGCCACATATAAGCATTATCATATCATACTTGTCCTTGACCTACTTCACTTAGTGTGATAATCTCTAGGTCCATCCATGTTGCTGCTAATGGCATTATTTCATTCTTTCTTATGGCTGAGTAATATTCCATTGTATATGTGTACCACAAATCCTTTTGAGCTTACATTCTGAAATGAAAACTGTGTAAAACGTACTGTATGTACACACCTTCGAGTCTTTAATTTTTCTCCTGAAAACTGAGGCTCCTTAGCCCTCATGCTCATGGCAGCAAATTCGCAGCTCACCTGGTCTCCACCTTTTCCTGCCCCCCACATTGCTCTTGTCCTGATGACTCGATTGCTCCTGCTGCTTTCCTCCCCTCCGCCCTCTGCTCCTCTTCTTTCAACAGTTACTGAGCCCCTGTTATGTGCCAGGTGCTGTGCTAGGCAGTGAATATACAAAATTGCTCCCTGTCTGAGGGGGGAAAACAAACACAAAGACAAATGATTAAAAAGAATGGAATGATGTCCATATAGAGGCAGGGGGAAAACTGCCTCTTTGGTAAGATACACTTTGTCAAGAAATGACATGCTGATTTTTGAACCAAGTAAAGATGTGTCCTGTGATCTTTAGCATATAAAAGGCATATCTAGCATGTGAGTGGTAAAAGCGTAGTATATGTGAGACTCACTATAATAGACTAGTGCCATCTTCTGTTCCATCCATAGCTTTGTGAAACTGTAGGGTGTGATTCTGGGGGATCTGAGAGCATAACTGAAGTCTCCAGCAAGGCACATGGGAAGGCGACTTGGTTTGTGGCTACATGTGGTCACTGTGCTTTAGTCTCAGTGTGGTTCTTGCTTATAAGGTCTTTAGAAAGAAAGAACTTCTTTTCTAACATTATCAACTTGCCTCTCGCTCACTCTCTACAAATATCTCACAAACCACCAAAGAAGTAGCCTTGATTGTAGATCAAAATCTACCATCTTACGCCAGTCTAGGGAAAAACAGAAACTTTTTACAAAAGTTTTTCTCAGGATAAATTCTTCTGCAGCGCAGTTAATGGCTTTTGCATTGACAACGCTTACTCACTTGTAAGCATATGGTCTTTATGGTAGGGCTGCCCAGTAATTTAAATATTGCCCAACACAGAGTCTAATCATGTAACAGATGCACAGATGGTGTTGGAATGAACACACTGGTGGACCCTGAAGTTAACTTTCCTGATTTTCTGTTGCATTTTAATGTTTTGTGACTTACTGACAATGAATTTGATTAGAGTGGAAATCTGCTAGGTAGTTTTCAGATTACGTGAGCTATGGGTCTGGTAACTTCAGAGTGAGTGTGTTTCTGCTTAGGTTTGGTTTTAAAAGCTTGTCATTGAGTAATACTTTAGAAAATTTAAAACCTTCCCATGCCAGGTAATTGAATACCAAGAGTAGCTGATACTGTATCAAGAGACTTTGACAATGAGGACATTTATTTAGACCATTACAGTGAAATGTAAATAAATGCAAGTATCACTCTCCCCAAACAAAGAACATTGTGTCTAGGATTTTGGTATTTTTATTACAGTTTTAGATTTTAATAACTAGTTATATGGGAAAACACAAATAATCTATCTGGTCTCATGTTTTTCCTCTGTAAAATAAGAATTGCACTAAACTAGAGTCTTTTCCTGGACTCTCAATGCTAAAGAATCTGCCTGCCAGTGTAGGAGATGCAGGTGTGATCCCTGGGTTGGGAAGATCCCCTGGAGGAGGGCATGGTACCCCACTCCAATATTCTTGCCTGGAAAATCCCATGGACAGAGGACCCTGGTGGGCTACAGTCCATAGCATCACAGAGAGTCAGACACGACTTAACGACTGAGTTTGCAGGCAAACAGAGTGCTTTCCTGCCAAAAAGTTTGAGAGTAGTCTTTAAATAAAATTGCAGGGGAAAAGAAATAATATAAAAGTTATACAACTGGAACTGTAGTTGAAGCAGGAATATCTAAGACTCTAGGACTCAGAAATGCAGATGCAAACTTACTAAGAAGCAGAGACAGCTTCCAGTGAGCGAGGGAGGACCATGGTTTCTTCTCTGTGCTGATGACAAAACAGCAGTGCAAACTTAGGTGATGTGTGGGAGGGTGAAGCTCCTCATTTAGAATGGCAGATCAGGGAACTGTGTGTACAGGTGTGCTGCCTGGGCAGTAATGGCAAAACCCATCTGTGCTTGTTCCAAACTGAGTTTCCAGATGAGTCATTTAGTCTTCAGCATTCTGTCACCTTCAAACTACGAAATTCTGTCTCTAATCCTCCCAAGTACTGGAAGACACAGTGAAAACACCATCCTCTGAGATAATCATCTATTCCTCAAGTGGTGAAGCCTTGAAAAAACTTTCTCATTGTCAGAAACCAGCATAGGGCAGTTTTAAGCAAAGCCCCCAAAGTAATCCTGTTTGTGGGTGTTTTCACTAAACACTTGTGACTTTCTTGATGTGGAGATGATTTTTCTGCCTGACTGGGGAAGTACTCATCTCTTCAGCACTCATTTAATATCTACCCTATGGCAAGTATGTGTTCAGTGCAAGAGATAAAAGCTAACTCTTCATCTTCAAGAAGTTAAGGTATAATATGGGAGACTGCCATGCAGACCAATTCCATTGCACTATGGTGAGCCCCTCTGAGGTCTGAACAGGGTGCTGTGGGGAAGATGGACAAGTAAACCAACTCAGTCGAGCAGAGGAAGGCTTCTTGGAGGAGATGATGCCAAAATAGGCTGGGAAGGAGGCTAAGAGGAGGAAGAAAAGTGTTTCATGCAGAGGACACAGCAAATGGGGAAGCACTGAGACAAGAAATAGCGATAAGAGTTGAGGATCTCAAGTATCTTGAGGTGGCTAGAGAACTGAGCAATATGCACAGTGTGATCCAGGACCGAATTGTGCTTTGAAGCCTGTGGAGAATCTCTGATGGAGTGAAAACAGGGAAACAACAAAATGTAGATTCATCAGGAATATTAGGAGGCTCATTTGGTCAACAATATAAATGATCAATGGTGGTGGGATAATGGAGAGAGAGTGAGAAGGCATGAACTTAGAGGATAGGGGTTCATTTACAAGACAGGTTCAGGGAAGAAGTGATCAACATCAGGTGAAAGGCCATAGCTTCTAATTATTCTTGAATCATCCTTTCATTTCTCAGTAAACCTTACTTGGTCATGGTGTGTATCTGTGTGTGTGTATATATATATATATGTACGTATGTATGTATATATATGTATATGTATGTGTGTGTGTTTTTCTGTGTATTTTTTAATGTTCCATTGGGTTCTATATGCTAATATTACATTAGAGATTTTTGGAATTAGCAGGATACTTTGATTTCTTCTTATTTCTTTTCTATGCTTTCAAAGATTGGACATAATATCATGTTATTTATTTCTTGAAGATTTGAAGCAAATGCATTTGGGGGGATTTGTTGTGGTCTCAGAAGAAAAATTACAAATCTGTGATCATGAAAGAAATTAAGAATGCTCTTGGAATTCCCTGGTGGTCCAGTGATTAGAATTCTGTGCTTTCACTGCAGGGCCCTTGGGTTCAATATCTTGTTGGGAAACTAAGATCTTACATGCTGTGTGGTGTGGCAAAAAAAAAAAAAAAAAAGGAAAAAAAAGAAAAACGAATACTCTCAGTTCTGATAATTCATAGCTTCTTAGAAACTATCCATTTCATTTAGAAATTCAATATTATTTTTACAAAGTTTCACAAAAGTACTCATGTGAAAGTGAAAGTTGCTCAGTTGTGTCCAACTCTTTGTGACCTCATGGACTATACAGTCCATGGAATAATCAAGGCCAGAATACTGAGGTGGGTTGCCATTCTCTTCTCCAGGGGATCTTCCCAACACAGGAATCGAACTGGGATTTCCTGCACTGCAGGAGAGCTGAGCTTACTAGGGAAGCCCATCACAAAAGTACTCATATCTTTGGCATATGAGTCATCGTTTCATTGTTAATTTCTCCCCATCCTCAGCTTCACTGTTGATTGTTTGTGTTCGTGCTTTCTTTTTTTTAATTTTTTGCTTATAGTAACTGCTGGTTTATCTCTATTACTTTCCCCCTAAAAATCACCTTTTGGTGTGATTGATTAATTCTTTCTTCTGTTTTATAATCTATCAATTTCTGCTTTTTATCAGAAATAATTTGTTTCTGCTGCTTTCCTTACATTTTATTCTTTTAAAGTATTGAGTTGAATTCTTTAGTGATATGTTTTTTATGTTTTCACTTGTGGATAGCTTTCAGTATTTATATTGAGTTTTATTAATGTAGTATTTTCAGTGCTATTATTTGCTAGATATTCTGAAACAGTGGAGTCAGAGAAATTATGGTCATTATTGTCAAAGAATGAGTTACAACATCTCAGATGGGGGTTTTATTAGTTAATAATTTCAACTTTACATTATAACCAGAGATCTTGATCATTACTACTATTCCTGTTTGTTTTGTGATGCTTTTCTGGTGCCTACAATATGATCAACTTTTGTAAACTTTTTAACAAGTATTTGAGAACAGGTTTATTTGGTATTCACAAGTTATAAAAATGTTAATGTAATGAATTAGGCTCCAGATTCTTTATATCGTCACTCTTTTTGAATATTTGACTTGTTTAGGGCTGAGAGAAACAAATGAAAATCCTCTTCTGTTTGGAAGAATTCCTTAGATTTCTTAGTTTTGAAAGCTTTGTGTCTTCTTTTGTTTTAATTGTTGGAATGTAAAATAGAATAGTGGCTATTTCTTCATTGGAGATTTAAGTATCATAATAAAATACCTTTTGTCTTGCTTAATGCTTATTGCTTGGAAGTCTGGTAAATACATGACAAATATATATAAAAAAAGAAAAATCTGAATTACTTGTAATTTTACTTTTTATATTTATAAGTATAAAATTTATATTTTTATCATTTTACTTTTAATATTTCTAATTATTAAATACAATTGGAGAATCTTTGAAGGATTTATAGTATTTCACGTGCATGTATAATGTATATTACATAAGTAACCCATTTCAATACTGTTATGTTTTTCTCTTTCTGGTGCTCATGCTGTTTCCCATTTTATACTATATGGTTATATCCTTTTTATTTTAGTTCTGTTGTTCTCCTGCTTTTGATAATTTATAATCTGGATTTTAGTTCTTCTGGTGCTACTTTTATGACCATGAATGCTTTTTTAAAAAGCTAGATCTATTGATTCCTTGCTATGAAATATTAGGAAATTCATGTTCTTCTCTATCTCTACACCACCCCTATATCATTATCTTGAATTTTTAGTTTCTTTATTTTCATAATGTTAAAGTTCACAGCACATATTAAAAGTTATAGACTTCTGGTGGCTTCAGTGTTCAGCACCAATTCTTAGATACCGCAGCTTCCCCATTTCTGGTTCCTTATTGTGGTCCATCTTTTGGCTGGCTGGGGTTCCTTCTCTATCATTTTTCCCCATAAGGGTCTATAGTTGTTATATTCTGACTCATTGCATATTTGCAAATGCATGACTAATGTTTGTATTCATGATTGATAACTAATTGGCTGAAATTATTGAAGCCATGGTTATTTTTCCCCAGTACTCTCTAAACATTGCTCTGGCGTTGAGTATTTTGTGGATGAGTTATGCTAGCCCAGGATTTTTATTATGATTTTATTTACATATACATATATAACATATGTATTATTGTACATATATAACACATATTCTGTTTTGATTATTGCTCCCTTTCCGAAGAACCTTTAATATCACAGATATATTTTATACCTATTTATATACAAGAGCCCTCTGGAGGGCCACAAACTTATCTAAGACTTTTTCACCCCTCCTTTCTCAAGATCCAATTCTTGTCTCCTTGGGAATGACATCATCCCTATTAAGTATATATGTGCTAACCTGGTCCCCCATATCCTCTTGTAAATGACTTAATTTTTTTCAATGTGCATAGTGTTTTTTCTGCAGTTTTTCTTGGGACACAGTGTGATCTTTTGCTACTGCAGATTTAGGGCTTTCTTTTTTCTCTGCCAATGTTTATTATATTTTTGAAAAATTTCTTGTGTTCGTTTGTTCCATTCCCTTGTTGAAAAATATCAGTTATATCTGTGTCAGATATCCCCTTCCATATTCCACATCTCTGATCTCCTAGCCTCTTTTTACTTTCTATTTTATTGCACAGTTGTCTTAAAAAGTTCAGGCCACAGCATTTCAGCTTTATCTATGTTTTTGCTGCTTTCAATGCTTTTCATTTTTATAGTGATTTATTATACTCTCTTTCTGATGTTATCCCCCTTTTCGTAATATGTGCATTTTCTGACTTTCTTTTGCCTCTTTTATTCCTTTCTTATTTTTGATATTTCACAGCATCTTTGCAAACATCATCCCTCAGATTTGGGGCTAATTTCCCTCTTCTCTTCATCTCCTAATAGGCAGGTCGTCAGTCAGAAGATCTGTGTGAATTCATGGACTCCTCTGTAGCTCGTAGGTCTTTTGATGGTGATTTTGTACTTTTCTTGCGTTCAGTTGAGTTAAGCCGTTCAGTCGTGTCCGACTCTTTGCGACCCCATGAATCGCAGCACAGCAGGCCTCCCTGTCCATTACCAACTCCCAGAGTTCACTCAGACTCATGTCCATTGAGTCAGTGATGCCATCCAGCCATCTCATCCTCTGTCGTTCCTTTCTCCTCCTGCCCTCAATCCCTCCCAGCATCAGAGTTTTTTCCAATGAGTCAACTCTTCACATGAAGTGGCCAAAATACTGGAGTTTCAGCCTTAGCATCATTCCTTCCAAAGAAATCCCAGGGTTGATCTCCTTAAGAATGGATTGGTTGGATCTCCTTGCAGTCCAAGGGGCTCTCAGGAGTCTTCTCCAACACCACAGTTCAAAAGCATCAATTCTTTGGCGCTCAGCCTTATTCACAGTCCAACTCTCACATCCATACATAACTACTGGAAAAACCATAGCCTTGACTAGATGGACCTTAGTCGGCAAAGTAATGTCTCTGCTTTTGAATATGCTATCTAGATTGACCATAACTTTCCTTCCAAGGAGTAAGCGTCTTTTAAATTTCATGGCTGCAATCACCATCTGAAGTGATTTGGGAGCCCCTCAAATAAAGTCTGACACTGTTTCCACTGTTTCCCCATCTATTTGCCATGAAGTGATGGGACCGGATGCCATGATCTTTGTTTTCTGAATGTTGAGCTTTAAGCCAACTTTTTCACTCTTCACTTTCATCAAGAGGCTTTTGAGTTCCTCTTCACTTTCTGCCATAAGGGTAGTGTCATCTGCATATCTGAAGTGATTGATATTTCTCCCGGCAATCTTGATTTCAGTTTGTGTTTTTTCCAGTCCAACGTTTCTCATGATGTACTCTGCATAGAAGTTAAATAAGCAGGGTGACAATATACAGCCTTGATGTACTCCTTTTCCTATTTGGAACCAGTCTGTTGTTCCATGTCCAGTTCTAACTGTTGCTTCCTGACCTGCAGACAGATTTCTCAAAAGACAGGTCAGGTTGTCTGGTATTCCCATCTCTCTTAGAATTTTCCACAGTTTAGTGTGATCCACACAGTCAAAGGCTTTGGCATAGTCAATAAAGCAGAAATAGATGTTTTTCTGGAACTCTCTTGCTTTTTCCATGATCCAGCAGATGTTGGCAATTTGATATCTGGTTCCTCTGGCTTTTCTAAAACCAGCTTGAACGTCAGCAAGTTCACGCATCATGTATTGGTGAAGCCTGGCTTGGAGAATTTTGAGCATTACTTTACTAGCTTGTGAGATGAGTGCAATTGTGCGGTAGTTTGGGCATTGTTTGGCATTGCTTTTCTTTGGAATTGGAATGAAAACTGATCTTTTCCAGTCCTGTGGCCATTCCTGAGTTTCCCAAATTTGCTGGCATACTGAGTGCAGCACCCTCACAGCATCATCTTTCAGGATTTGAAATAGCTCAACTGGAATTCTATCACCTCCACTAGCTTTGTTTGTAGTGATGCTTTCTAAGGCTGACTTGACTTCACATTCCAGGATGTCTGGCTCTAGGTGCATATCTGCTTACTCTTTCTGATCTGCCTTCAACCTTGCCTGACCTCTAGCTGTTTTCAACACTGTAGTCCTAACTAGAGGAAGTGAAGACAGAAACAGTTCTTCTTCGACCCTTGTCCTGTTTCTCCGTGTGCCACTGTGTAACAAGCCCTCAGGATGGTCTGCTTGGCCTTGGCATGTTCTCATACTCATCCTTCCAGGTAAAGCTTTGTCCTCCATGTCTCTCTCACTTAATTTCAGAGAAATCTCTATTCTTTTCCTTTTTTAAAAATTAAAGTATGGTTGATGTACAATATTATGTTAGATGCAAGTGTACAACATAGCGGTCCAGCATTTTTATAGATTATACTCTGTCTAATGTTATTACAAACCAATAACTATATTCCCTGGGGTGTACAATGTATCTTTGTTGCTTATCTCTTTAATACATAGTCATTTGTATCTCTTCATCCCCTATTCCTATCTTGCCCCTTCTTTCCCTCTCCCTGCTGGTAACTACTAGTTTGTTTTCTTTATCTGTGAACCTGTTTTGTTATATTCACTTATATGTGGAATTGTGTAGATTCCACATATGTGAGAGCATGCAATATTTGTCTTTCTCTGATTTATTTCACTAAGCATAATAACCTCTAAGTCCATCCATGTTGTTGCAAATGGCAGAATTTCATTCTTTTCCTATGGGTGAGTAATATTCCATTGCATTTATCACTGTTGTTTAGTCACTCAGTCACGTCTGACTCTTTGTGACTCCATGGACTGCAGCACACCAGACTTCCCTGTCCTTCACTATCTCCCAGAGTTTGCTCAAACTCATGTCCATTGAGTCGGTGATACCATCCAACCATCTTGTCCTCTGTTGTCCCCTTCTCCTCCCATCTTCAGTCTTTCCCAGCATCAGGGTCTGGGTTTTCCAGTGCATTGGCTGTTCGCATCAGGTGGTCAAAGTATTTGGTGCTTCAGTTTCAGCATCAGTCCTTCCAATGAATATTCAGGATTTATTTCCTTTAGGATTGACTGGTTTGATCTCGTAGTCCAGGGGACTCTCAGGAGTCTTCTCCAACACCACAGTTCAAAAACATCAATGGCTCAGTGCTCAGCCTTTTTTATTGTCCAGTTCTTGCATCCCTACATGACTAGGGGAAAAAGCATAGCTTTAATTATATGGCTCTTTGTAGGCAAAGTAATGTCTCTGCTTTTTAATACACTGTCTAGGTTTGTCATAGCTTTTCTTCCAATGGGCAAGTCTCTCTTAATTTCATGGCTGCAGTCACCATCCACAGTGATTTTGGAGCCCAAGAAAATAAAGTGTGTCACTGTTTCCATTGTTTCCCCATCTATGTATGTGCTCGGAAGTGATGGGACTAGATGTCATGATCTTTGTCTTTTGAATGTTGAGTTTTAAGCCAGCTCCGCTGGAGCTGAGCTCCATCATTTCCAGCTGAATTCCAGTGGAGGTGATGGCACTGCATATACATACCACACCTTTTTTATCTGTTCATCTGTTAATGAACACCTAGCTTGCTTCCATATCTTGGCAATTGTAAATATGAGCAATTGCTTTTATGAACATTGGAGGGCTTGTATCTTTTTGAAAATAGTGTTTTATTTTCTTCAAATATTTGCTCAGGAGTGAAGTTGCTAAATCACGTGGTAGTTCTATTTTTAGGTTTTTGAGGAATCACCATAGTGTCTGCACCACTTTGATTCCCACCAACAGTGTACAAGTGTTTCATTTTTTCCGCATCCTTGCCAACATTTGTTATCTGTGTTCTCCTTAATGACACCATTCTGATAGGTGTGAGGTGATATGTCATTGTGGTTTTTACAGAGTAATCTTCACTCTTATCAAGACCTAGGAGGTATGTGTCAGCTTTTGCTACCTCTAGGTCCAAAATTTGCTGCCTTTTGACAATATTCTTTACTATGACTTAGGGTTTTAGCCATTTCTTATTTTCATTTTTGGTGGAATTTTCTTTAGTTTTATCTTCTTTATATCTGTGGCTTTCTGAAAAGGAAGAAGAGTAAATATAGCCTTATCTCCCATCCTTAACTCATGGTTATACACTTCCCCAAATAGATGCAGTTCACACTCTCTGTCCAGAGTTGTGACTAGGATCAGGAAATAGGCCACTAGTTATAAAACATGTCAAGGTTTTATAGTCAATATTTTGTAATAACTGTAAATGGGGTATAACCCTTAAAAATTATGAATCACTATATTGTGTACCTGAAACTTATAAAATATCACACATCAACTGTTCTTCAGCAAAAATAAACATAGGTAAAGCACTCTTAGTAATGTATTTGAGGCAGTTAAAGTGAAAATGTTACACTACTAATGAAAAATAGAATTTGAAGTAAAAGGGTGAGAAATAAGGGTGAAGAAGCACAGAGAAAAGAAGCTAGGAGATTTCTGCCACGTTTCTGTGGCAAATCAACACTGGGTGGCTGTTGCAAATCAACACTGAAATTAACTCTAAGCTTCCTGGAATCCAGCACTGGGGAGGGTAATCACAATGGCTGATTCACTTTATTTTACTTTATTGAAGTATAGTTTAATTCACTTGTAATAGCTTGTAAAAAGGAAGCATATTATCCAATGGCCATCAACCATTTTCCTGGCTGAAAAAATTCATAGAAACAATTTGTTCAATGGATGTCTATTGTTCACTGTATTACTACATATCCCTTCCATGTTTTAAACAGCACAGAGGTAGGTTATGCTTCTGTTTGGATGAAAGGCGCTCGGGAGACACATTCAGCTGATTACCAACAGTGAGGATCAAAATTGAATCTGCCTTATGCATGAGCTTACTGCTTCTGGATCTTCTTACTGTACTTACACCTAGACCTGCATTCTTGCCAATATTGATTCCCGAGGCCTTGTTAATTCTCCTGATTTTTTTTCTCCTGGTTCCCAAACTTTCTCCTTGCTCTGGATAATGAGAACCTTTTAGCTTTACCTCTGCCTGGTATTTTCTGAGCCCTTGGCTTGAGCCATTTGCTTCAAATACTGGTGTCTGATGTCATATCTGAGTCTCCTTACATAGAAGCTCAAAGGGTCAGGTCAGCCCTTCAGGAAATGATGGAAATAATCATGGTTGAGAGTGGCTTCTGGAGAAGAGTGCTGAGATGTGCCATGCAGAGCCCCTATCAGATATGAAGGATCATCCCCCCAGCTGCTGAGGGGGCTGATGGAAGCAGGACCTCAGCTCTCAGTCTCCTGCCATCTTGGCTGAAGATGATGCTCCTTCCCAGGCTGGCTACATTCAATGACTGCTCTTCATGGGGATATGAAAGCCTGGACCTTTTTCCCTGCAGGATTCAGACCTCCCTACAGGGTGGGCAGAGACCTTTATTGAAACTAGATTGCCCCTGACTTCTCCCTCCACTCCAACTGGCTTTGTTGAAGATGATGCTCCTTCCCAGGCTGGCTACATTCAATGACTGCTCTTCATGGGGATATGAAAGCCTGGACCTTTTTCCCTGCAGGATTCAGACCTCCCTACAGGGTGGGCAGAGACCTTTATTGAAACTAGATTGCCCCTGACTTCTCCCTCCACTCCAATCTGGCTTTGTTTCCTTTTCTTCCCCAAGTACACTGACTAACAACCCTCCTGCCCACCAATCCCCGTCATGGGGTCTACTTCCCATGCAGTGCAAAAGGGAACACCTTCTTAAACCAGCTCAGCGTGATCCACTGCATCATCATGATCAGAACAACATGTAATTGACCCAGATGCCATAGTATTAACTAATAGGAACTTGTAGAACCAGGAAGGAAACACAGGACAGTAAAAAGGGGTTGAAATTCTAGGGGGGAAGAGGGCAGATTAAAGGGGTGGGAAAGAAGTGAAAGAGGAAAAGCAAGCATACTGGTGTGGTTACATCTCTCCTCCAGATACAAGTTTGGGGAAGTTAGAGATTGAAGGAACATTTGAAAATCACTCCAAATTCTCCCAGCACAGTACCACCTAAACAAGGAACATTACAAACATCCATAAGACTCCTAATCTTGAACCTTTAAAATGCTTCCTCACCCTTCCCATTTGATCCTTACAATAGTATATGCCTGAAGTGGTGCCACCTTCATCTCATGGAAGGGGACAAGTGAACTCTTCAGAGAGCTTAGGTGACATGTCCAAGGCTGCCCAGCAGAGCCCAGGGCAGCAGGGCCCAAGACCAGTGCTTCTGCCATGTCCATTTCCTATGAAATGGTGGGGCCCAGATGCCTAACACAGGCTTCCCTGGTGGCTCAGTCGATAAAGAATCTGTCTGCAATGTGGGAGTCCCAGGTTTGATCTCTGTGTTGGGAAAATCCCCTGGGGAAGTGAATGGCAACCCACACTAGTATTCTTGCCTGGACAGTCCCATGGACAGAGGAGCCTGGCATGCTACAGTCCATGGGGTTGCAAAGAGCTGGACAGGACTGAAATGACTGAGCGCCAACAGCTGGCATTTACTCATGCAAACTAATCTCTTTAAAGTTGCTCATCTTTGGAGTTATTCACACACCTTGAGTAAAACACTCGGGTATCTGGCCTGCATGAGGGAACTGCAAAAATAATGGTAAACAAGTTAGAGTCGGTGAGAGAAACTCCGATCCTCTCAGAAGCCGCCTTCTCCTCTCCACAGGTGTAAATACTACTCCACAAATCCCTTTAGTGTGTGGAGTTAGAGGCCTATTTATTTTTACAGTTAAAAAAATAAAGACTCTGAAATCTTGCTTGGGGTTTCAGAGCTTCCTGTTATGCCTCTGGGCACCCTAGTGTTGGTGTATAAATGCACAGAGCTTGTCCCCTGAAGTTTCCATGGGGTCAACATGAGGTTTATTATTTTTTTTTTTATGTGAGTTGAAGCAGCATTGAGCAGATTAGAACCAGTTCCTGGAAGACCATTTCATAGAGAGTTGTGGCTTAGCTCTTAAGGGACTCTGTGCTATGAGTCTTGCTACTGAATAGTTTGAAACAAAAATAGATCAAGGAGCTGGAGAAAGTCTCCTGCTGTCTTTGCCCTGCTCCCCATCCCTGCTCATTCTGGTCTGTGCCAGCACACCCTCGCTGCCTGCACTTGTCACGCTCTGGCTGGTGGTGGACTCCCAAGGTGCGGGCTCCAGTTCCTGGAAGACCATTTCATAGAGAGTTGTGGCTTAGCTCTTAAGGGACTCTGTGCTATGAGTCTTGCTACTGAATAGTTTGAAACAAAAATAGATCAAGGAGCTGGAGAAAGTCTCCTGCTGTCTTTGCCCTGCTCCCCATCCCTGCTCATTCTGGTCTGTGCCAGCACACCCTCGCTGCCTGCACTTGTCACGCTCTGGCTGGTGGTGGACTCCCAAGGTACGGGCATAGTCCTTGTTCCCTTTGTGTTTCCCTTGAGCCCTATGGTTGAGTGAACGATTTTTTTTGCATACATAATTAAATAAGCAAATCTCTAAGAATACCAATAGGAGAAAAAATGAGGGTGTTCCTCTTCCCTCCCTTCCTGAAAAGCCCCTTTCCCATGCACTGGATGGGCTGGGTAGCTACACCTCCCCCTCTAAGCCTGATTCAGCAGTGGCTTTTATAAAGCTTTTCTGGTATGTGAGATGTTTCCCTAAAATAAAGCAGTAACCAATGATCTTTTCTTTCTTTTTAAAGTCTCCATTTTATTCTGGTATTTTCTTTCTAATGAGAGGTAGCGGGATCATTCATTCCATACTGTGTATCTGTGGAAGAATGCTCTGGGGTATAGGAATGCTTTGTGGAAGGCAGAAGGTAAAGATTAAATACAGTTCATCTGTACTGGCATATATTTCTCTGTGGGTAATTCTTTTTTAAGTATGACTAATGCAAGAACACTGGAGTGGGTTGCCATTTCCTTCTCCAATGCATGAAAGTGAAAAGTGAAAGTGAAGTCGCTCAGTTGTGACTGACTCTTTCCTAGAGACCCCATGGACTGCAGCCTTCCAGGCTCCTCCGTCCATGGGATTTTCCAGGCAAGAGTACTGGAGTGGGGTGCCATTGCCTTCTCCGAATGCAAAATGAAGTTGTGGGTGATGGTTGGGGAAAATCAGTCAAGAGCCAGTGACTTTATCTAGTTTTGTGGTGTATGGGATGAACTGGGGGGATGGGCAGGGAAGGGAGGTGGGAGGGGGCTTTAGCATGGGGAGATCGTCTATACCTGTGGCTGATTCATGTCAGTGTATGGCAGAACCAATACAGTACTGTGAAATGGAATAAAGCATTAAAAAAAACACACACAAAAAATTTACTTGCATATTTTAAAATTAAGAACAGGACAAAATACTATTCTATCCAACTGAGTAATTATAGTTACAATTTTAAAGAGAAAGTGGGGTAGTGTTGGAGGCACAGTGTTGGAGGAGACACGCAGGGTGAGGAATCATGTATGTTTTAGAGATTACAGTTAAGATGGTCAGGATTATGCTGCAGTGTACTATGTAAGGGTATTTAAAAATATTTTTATTGAAATATAGTTGATTTACAATGTGTTAGTTTCAGGTGTACAGCAAAGTGATTCTGTTATGTATATATACATATATATATATATTAGTTTCTTTTCCTTTACATAGATTATTGCAAGATATTAAGTATAGTTCCCTCTGCTATACAATAAGTCCTTGTTGGTTATCTATTTTATATATAGTGTGTGTATATTTTGATTATTATTAACTGGGAGCCCCTAGTAGCTCAGCTGGTAAAGAGTCTGTCTGCAGTGCAGGAGATCCCGGTTTGATTCCTCGGTCAGGAATATCCACTGGAGAAGGGATAGTCTACCCACTCTAGTATTCTGGCCTGGAGAATTCCATGGACTGTATAGTGCATGGGGTTGCAAAGAGTCAGGCATGACCGAGCGACTTTTACACACAGCTGGGAGCAAGGCCTCCAAAGTCTGGTACAAAGTGGAGTGAAGATCAGGTCCATTCTCGCTCACCCCGGCTGTCTATGTGTCATTTAAATCTCAGTTGTGGCTAAAGGCCAAGTTCTGAATTTTCACAAGCAACACCAATTGATTTTCCTGAGAGCTGTCCTTTTCTTAGGGATGGTCATCTTTTTGCCCAAGTTTGCCTTATTAAGAAGGATGCCTGAGGAGCAGGAACCAGCATCTTTCTAACCAGTCAGATCAACTAAATCAAACTTTATCGTCAAAGGTGTGACAGATGTTTCTTCTGGATCTTTCCTTCATTGCATTTGCACAGAAGTTAACTTTCACAGGACAAAACATGCAATCCTCTTACCACATGCAGTTCCGTTGGTGTACTGTGCAGTGCTTTGCATCAGACAGTTCCTGGGTGGTGTGATTGTGTGTTGATTCTTTGAGTCTGATGGGAATGGTTTCAAAAAATAATTTCAGACTTAAGATAACCTGGGACAAAAAGCAGCAAAATAAACCTTCAAAAATATCCTCAGAAGATAGGAAGGAAAAGTATAGTCGACCTAGATATGTGCCCCTTTTTGTTGTCATTTTTTAGCTGCTCAGTCATGTCCAATTCTTTTGCAACCCTGGGACCATAGCCCGCCAGGCTCCTCTGTCCATAGGATTCTCCAGGCACAAATACTGGATTGGGTTTTCATGTCCTTCTCCAGTGGATCTTTCCAACTCGGGGATTGAACCCTCATCTCCTATGTCTCCTGCATTGGCAGGCAAATTCTTTACCAACTGAACCATCAGAGAAGGCTGTGTCCCCCTTTAGAGAAGGACGTCTGCTCCCTCGTGGGCAGTGTGTTCAGCAAGGGGGCCTCTGGCTGTCTGCTGCTTTGGGATCTGCCTCAGCTACAGAGAGCTGCTCAGCAAGGCTGCTGCACCTCCTGGGACAGCCTGCAGTTGAGTGAGGTGGAGGGACAAAACCTTGCCATGTCAGTCCACCAGATAACTCATATTGGTGACACATACTCCTGAACCTCCTGCCAGCTTTCTGGAGACTTTGTTGGGTTTGCTTTGCAGTTCAACTGTTTCTGCTTCCATAGCTTTCCTATGATAGGTGTTGACTCTTGACAGATACTCTGTGTCCCAAACTCCATCTAGAAGTTGGCTTTTGGAGAACCCACTTTGTGATATTGTAGTTGATGCCTGTTCCTGAGAAAAGTGCCAGTGAGACTTGGATTTGGAGATGGTTTGCTGATACTGCCTGGCACTGAACACTCCATTACTTGTAGAAGGTGAGGCATAATGTGCAGTTCAGTGTGAAAACTTGTGTCACTGGTAAACTGGGATGATGTCCAAGTGAAAGTGTGTTGAATGCATTGGCAAGTGTTTGAGATCCATGGAGGAAGTAGTTCTATGGGCAGTAGCACTGGGTGGCTATGGCTACTTGCCAGCCACAGCATAGTAAGATAGCTAACACTCGAGGGCAAGGAAAAGCAGAGCTTGGCTCTCATCTCCTGCAGGTGGAGGGCTGAGAAATTCACAGGCCAAACCCAGGATTTAGAAGTCAGAGTGGTTGACCTTCAAAGGAAGTTAAACACTCAATAAGTTAGCCATATTATGCTAAGGTGAGGGCCCGGGTTATGAAAATATAGACTGAGACACAGATATAGACTTTATGGATGTCCTGGAAGATTTTTTTTTTTTCTCCCCAGACTCCTCTCAGCATTCCTCAGTAAGAACTACCCTTCCCTTCATCCTCTCCATGCTGAAACTGAGCAGAGGCTTCTAGTCTAAAGGCTGCCTGTCTTCCCCTCTGAGTCTGCCTCGCTTCCCCCCTGGCTCCTAGGCCTCGTGTAGAGTTAAGACACAGTATAATCCAGCCAGGGACAGCAGCCTAATCCTGCTGCCTCACCCTTTTTCTCACAGGTGTCTATTCCAGACCCCTCATCATCTTCTCAAGGAGATCTGCTTCTGGAGAACATGTCCTGTGAAAAATAGAGTAGCCTGAGGCAGTCACAAGATCAGTTTTAAATGTCAGTGTGAAAAACTGGGGAGTGCAGCACAGGAGAGCACATGGATTACATTCTGACAAGATCTAATCCCGGGAGGGTTGTTTTTAGGCAGGACCGCTTTGTCATCACCTTATCTGCTCCTTGCATCCCGCTTGACCCCTCGCCCCCTCCAGTCCCAACTGCCAAGTGTTCTCTTCCCGACATGTAAGGTCTTGCTCTTCTGAATGCCCCCACCATAGCGTGCTTCTTCCTGTATATCCAGATCTCTTGCTTTAGTTTCCTCCCCATATCAGAATTTGTCTTTTTTTTTTTTTTTTTGGATGTGGACCATTCTTAAAATCTTCACTGAATTTGTTACAACACTGCTTCTCTTTTATGGTTTGGTTTTTTGGCCACAAAAGGCATGTGGGATCTTAACTCTTGATCAGGGATGGAATCCATACCACCAGTCTTGGAAGGCAGTCTTAACCACTGGACCATCCAGGGAAATCTCTAAAAATTTATCTCAATGTATAATACATATAGGCATTAACTATGGGCAATATAGTAACATGTTTCTTCCACAAAGTGTTTATTTTTTAACACTACAGCCCATCAGAATTCTTAAAAATCTACTTAGCAATGTCATTGTTCCACCTGCCTTCAGCCTGTCATTTGTAAAGGCGTTCACACACTGTCCCTGGAGCGAGTGTAAATTGATTATATTTGCCTTGCCTTCTTGGCCTGTCTCCATGACTTCCATGAGCCTCAGTTTTAAATAATAAGGATGATAATAGCTGTCTTTTCTAAGGACTTAGGGGGTTTCCCAGGTGGTGCTAGTGGTAAAGAACCTTCTTGCCAGTGCAGGGGATGTAAAGAGATGTGGGATCCCCGGGTCAGGAAGATCCCCTGGAGAAGGAAATGGCAACCCACTCCAGTTTTCTTGCCTGGACAGAGGAGCCTGGTGGGCTACAGTCTGTGGGGCTGCAAAGAGTTGGACATTACTAAAGCGACTTAGGACACAGTGTCTGCCAGGTACTGTACTAACATTCTTTGTGGGTTAGCTCAGTAGTTCCTCGCCAAATTCCTATGAGGCAGGAAAACTGCAATTTCCATTTATAGCCTTGATTCAGATATGAGCCCAAGATATGACATCTTGCTCCCTTAACCACTGTACAACATTGCCCAAATCTTTTCTGTGGCTTGTAGAGGCCCTATATAACATGGCCACAGCTTATCTTTCTAGCCTCATTCCATCTCTGACCATTTCCCTACCTGAACTCACTGGGCTCTGTGATGCCTCCAGACCTTTCTCTCTGATATTTTCTAGAACTCTTTGCCATGGATCCTATATCCTGCTGCTCTCTCCTCACTTAAACTTTATTCATCCTTCCAGAATCCATCTAGGCATTGCTTCCAATGTCAGCTCCTCTCACTATTCTCCAAACACCAAACATGGTTGGTGAGTGGGGTGGGGTGTGTGTGTTCCATGTATCTGTCCTTATTGTGATACCTGTTTGTCATCCTCACTGGCCTGCAGGTTCCTTGAGGGGGGGCACATCTAGCTCACTGCCAGTTCTGATAAAACTTGCCACAGAGTAGATACTCAAAAATAGTACTTGTGGTATAAATGAATGAATGAACCCCAAAGGAAATACATGAGGTAGGGATTTTATGGTGATGGTGTAGGTTGTGATGGTTAATCTTACATGTTAACCTGACTGGGCTGAGTGATGCCTAGTTTTACTAGGTAGCCAGTAAAACTATTGTGGGTTATATGTCTGGGAGAGTTTTTCTGCAAGAGATTACCATTTGAACCAGTAGGCTGGAGTAAAGACGACCACTCTCACTAGTGTGAATGGGCATCATCTGATCTGTTGAAGTCCTGATAGAGAGAAGAAGGATGAATCTACTCTTCACTTAAGCAGGGACATTCATTCCCTTGTGCCCTTGGACATCAGCACTTCTGGTTCTTGGGTCTTAAGACTTGGACTGGGACTTATACCATTATTTACCTCCTCCACCTTCCCACCCCATTCCCAAGCTTGTGGACTGCAAATCATGAGACTTCTTGGCCTTTGCAGTTACATGCATCGGTTTATATACATCATACATATATAGAGAGTGTAAATAGTGCTTCCCTGGTGGATCAGATGGTAAAGAATCTACCTGTAATGCAGGAGACCCAGCTTCGATCCCTGGGTCAGAAAGATCCCCTGGAGAAGGGAATGGCTACCCACCCCACTATTTTTGCCTGGAGAATTTGGTAGCCAGAGCAACCTGGTGGGCTATAGTCCTTTGGATCACAAAGGGTCAGACACTACTGAGCAACTAACACTTTCATTTTCTTTCTTTATATATTATGTATGTGTGTGCTAAGTCATTTCAGTTGTGTCTGAAGTCATGATACTTCAAAAAGGGAAAAATTAAGGGCAAGAGGAAAAGGGGGCGACAGAGAATGAGGTGGCTGGATGGCATCACTGACTCAATGGACATGAGTTTGAGCAAACTCACGGAGATGATGAAGGACAGAGAAGCCTGGCATGCTTCTGGGGTTGTTAAGAGTTGGACACCATTTAGCTACTGAACAACAAATATGTATGTATTGTTATACATACATGCATATATATATATATGCATACATACAATATATATATTATAATATACATTATATATAACAATATATAGTGTGTATATATATATATTGCAATATATATTACTATATATATATATATATATA
>SJYC01119323.1:19-30729 GCA_006408675.1 Madoqua kirkii
ACAATATATAGTGTGTATATATATATATTGCAATATATATTACTATATATATATATATATATATACACACACATACACACACAATAATTTTTTTGGATAGCCTTGTGATAATGTAACATTACAGTGAGAAAAGAAAAATAGAGGTTTGTGTACTGAGCTCCAGCTGTCTTGGCCCCACAGCTCACCTATGGACTTTCTTGTGTTTGGGGTTAAATTTTGGATCCAGGTCAGGTCCAGGGTCTGTTGTGTCATTTTGTTCCTGACCATGTGTGCCACCCAGGAGGATCTGAGCTGGCAGTGTTCCAAGCCAGAAGAAGCCTGACAATTGCTTGTTGAAAGAAACTTGTTACCAGCTCTCTAGATATTTGCAGCCTGACAAATAAACTGTCTTCCTCAAAGAGTTTAGACGCACATAACTAAACACTGAATACCCAGATGGCCCATCACAAATGAAAAGGTGGTAAATAAGAAAAGCCCAGTGTAATCAATGTTTCTGTCTTCTAAACTACATGGAGAAAAATCCCAATCAATATTTGAGATAGTTCTTTTAAAACTAGGAAATGTTCAGAACAAGATTTGAGGAAGCCTGTATTCTAATTCAAAATGTTCCCATTTTTGCAATTCATGAGATTTCCTCTGTAGCAAATGAGGAAAACTATTGTATATAAATTTTGACAGCTCTGGATAAAACTGAGTAAATGCTAGAAAAACTTTTCAGTGTTTATTCCTCTACAAAACAATAAAGGAAAATAATAGCTAAAAGGCAGCAAGCAGAAAGCAGGCCTTGGTTTGGAGGGCATATACATTTTTTTCAGTTAAAAAGAAATTGCCTCAATTAATTGCTCTTAGAAATAAGACATAATGATAATGTAAAAATAAAGATTGCTGGAAAGTATGGATATTTATTTTAAACCAGCTTGTTTAAAATGCCTCTAACGTGCAATACAATTTGCTGACTTAATATTTACCAGAAGTCAGAGCGCTTCATGATCTCTTTTTTCCCTAGAAAAGGGAGATTTTTCTGTTTCCTAGTTGGGCTTCAGTAATTCAGAATTACTGGTCAAATATTTATCGAGTGCTTGTGATTTGACTGTTGCTGCTCCACTGTTTAGACCGTAATTCTGAGCATGTCTCTGTTGCTTTCTCATGTGTGAAAGTGAAAGACGCTCAGTCGTGTCCAACTCTTTGCGACCTCATGGACTGTAGCCTGCCAGGTTCCTCTGTCCATGGAATTCTCCAGGCAAGAATATTGGAGTGGGTTGCCATGCCCTCCTTCACGGGATCTTCCCAAGGCAGGAATCAAACCAGAGTCTCCTGCATTGTAGGCAGAGTCTTTACTAGCTGAGCTGCCAGGGAAGCTTCTCATGTGTAGAGCGTGGTTTCTACTGGTCTTGAGCAAGCTAAAAGCACATTTTCCCGATGGATATTGTCTCTATCTGTCCATGTTAACTCTGATGTTCTCATGATGTGTATAGTGTGCCACTCTCTTAGGCCTCTGAATCCTCCCACCCACATCTTCACCCTCCCCAGTCTTAGCACCCCAGGCCTCTAGATGCATCTGACCAGGCTGAATGGAAACTCAGGGCACAAGGCAGAGGACCCACCTTGCACTGTTGTTCTTTCCTTCTTTCAAACACTTAAGACTCTGTGTGTGCTCTGGGCACTCTTCCAGGTGTTGGAGAGATGGAGGATAATGTGTAAACAGGTAAACAACCAGGAAGATTTCAGAGACAATGAACGCTCAGGAGAAGTAGGGCTTTACTTTTTATTGGGAGGGTGGGTTGAATGTCAAGATCTGCAAAGATATGTGGCAGACAACTGGAGACACAGAAATAAGCAATAGTAAATGTGGTGAGGTGGAAACAAAAAAATCCAGCCTGATAGGGTCACAGTGAGCCAGGACTAGTGCCTTCTAACAGGAGCTGGAGATGAAGTTATAGAGATAAATCCACTGTTATTTGGTGAATTGCTCCCATTTTCTCCTCTAGGTCCGCTCTCCACTCCACTCTGTGTTCCGGGGGTGACTTTTCCCTGCTCTCTGCCCCCTGGCTGGATCCAGCCAATGAGGAGGGAAAGGAGGGGCCTGGGTATTTAACTGGAAGTCTCAGCTCTGCACAGCCTTTCTGTCTTCAGGCCATCAGTCTTCCTTTCAGGCCTGGGGTGCTAACAGTGCCCTGCAGTGACTAGGTCTGAGGATTCCACTCTATCCTATAGCTTCACAACAACCTGCCCACACTTTTAGTAGCATATATACAACTTTTTCCCAGTTTGAAAATGTCTTCTGTTTCTTATGTGACTCTGAATCAGATAGCCATTCAAACTGTGGCAAAGAGCGTGGATCTTATATGCTATGGAAAGCTATTTGAGATTTTAACTTAAATTGAGTCTGTCGAGATATAATTCATATCAATTCATTGCTTTTAGATGTTTAGATTTATGAATTTTGATAAAACTCCACGGTCATATTAGGGCTTTCCAAGTGGCTCAGTGGTAAGGAATCTGGCTGCCAATGCAGGAGACATAGGTTCAAGCCTTGGGTCAGAAAGATCCCCTAGAATAGAAAATATTAACTCCCGTATTCTTGCCTAGGAGATCCCACGGAGAGAGAAGCCTGGCAGGCTATAGTCTGCTGCTGCTAAGTTGCTTCAGTCATGTCCGACTCTCTGCGACCCCATAGACGGCAGCCCAACAGGCTCCCCCATCCCTGGGATTCTCCAGGAAAGAACACTGGAGTGGTTTGCCATTTCCTTCTCCAATGCAGGAAAGTGAAAGTGAGGTCACTTCAGTCGTGTCCAACTCTGTGTGACCCCATAGATGGCAGCCCACCAGGCTCCCCTGTCCCTGGGATTCTCCAGGCAAGAACACTGGAGTGAGTTGCCATTTCCTTCTCCAATGCAGGAAAGTGAAAAGTGAAAGTGAAGTCACTCAGTCATGTTCGACTCTTAGCGACCCCATAGACTGTAGCCCACCAGGCTCCTCCATCCATGGGATCTTCCAGGTGAGAGTACTGGAGTAGGGTGCCATTGCCTTTTCCGGGTTCACAAAAGAGTCAGTCATGACTTAGTGACTAAACAGCAACAACAAATGGTCGTGTTATTCCCACCATAATCAAGATGCAGAACATCTAATCATTTGGGAGTTTTAAATGAGAGGGTTCCATGATCTTCCCCCACCACCGTTTTGCAAACCTTACTCAAACTTGAAGAAAGGTCAGAGGAAAGCAAGAATAGATACAAAGAGGCTGGTTAGGAAGCTACCATGGGGTTGCAAAGAGTCAGACACAACTGAATGACTTTCACTTTCACATGGTACAGGCACTGTGCTAGACAACCAGGGTATATAATGAATGATCCTCTGTTCTGAGAAAGATGATAGTCTAGTGGGAAAAATTAACAAGGAACCAGAACACTATAATTCAGTGTGATAGCTTGTGCCAAGATGCTGAAGTATGGGTTACTATGGGTATAACTGGGAAGGACACGTCGGAGATTAACGATGTACAAATTCCACCTTCCCATGACCTTTCTGAACTAACCAATACCTTTGCCCTGGGTTGAGAGTCTCCATCAGAGGTCTGATTCCATCAGCATCAGTATTTGTGACCAGAGGGGAGCATAGTTTTTGAATTCTCTAAATCCCAATAGTTTTCAGGTATGAATACTCTCCTTCAAAGTATAGAGCAGAAACAGAAAAAGAGTAATGCATCAGTATCAGATAACATGTGTTGGTGCCGCTTAACATTTTCCACATCACAGTCCACACAGCACAGTCTGCTAAGACAGAGGCTGCCCACTTTTGCGAGAGGATAGCAGGGTGTCTTGACACACAGTTCCCACCCAGGCACTTTGAGGGCTGAGGAATGTCAAGATTTTGGCTCTCCTACAAGCTGAGAGGTGCTAACATTGTCTCCCTCCTAACTAGAAAATTGTCATAGGAGAATGAAAAAAGCCATGGATTTGGAGCCAGGAAATCTGGTTTAAGTCTCATCACAGTTTGGATCATTTCTGCCAAGGGATGACCCCTCTGACCCTTGGTTACCTCACCTAGAAAATGAGAATATCTTCCTATCTTATAGATGGTTAAGTACTTCTCAAGCATAATTGTTGCATTGCCCCAAACTCAGCAAGCATACAGAATCCCCAAGATTGAACACAATGCTCCTCCTGATGTGTGCACTGGAAAGATGCTCGTGGTTGACTTTGACCACACTGGAAGGACAGCTCTAGAGAGGGCAGGGGAGAAGGAGAGGAAAACACTGATGGCTCCTTGCCACTGGTCACTTGTCATTGATGGCCTGAATAAATCACCTCTTTTCACCTATGTCAACAACATCAGCTCTAATCACTACCTCCACCAAGCCCCCAAGCCCCTGTAGAGCAGAGACTAGGGAAAAAAAGTGAGATAATGTGGCTGGGAGTACCATCTGGGTTGATTTTAGGTTATCAAATAACAGATGTGAAGGGAGTTGAATGTCATTCTTTTATTACCAATTCAATTCTTGGTTCTATTTTCCTAAGTTTTAAAATTGACTTTCCTCTGCATTGTAGAACTATCTGAAATGGCTTGTTATAAGTAAGCAGTGGCTAGTAGGCAAGTAGATATCTGTCCAGATAATTAACAGAGGAATGCCTTCAATCCTACAAAATGCTAAGTCAGTAGAAAACCCAGGAATGACAGAAGAGGGTGGTTTATTGATATCCAAATCACTAAAATGCTAATAAATAGAATAATAAATATAACCCATAATGATAATAATAATAGATGACATTTATTGAGAAGGGGTCAGTGGTACAAATGAGGTCCAAATAATTAAAAAGCATGAAATCCAGGGTCTCGTTATTATGAAATCAATGAAATGACCAGGGTGAACCTTCTGTGGAGGTCAGGAATGAGTTATTAGGTAGATTATCCAAATTTTCCAGGTTTCATTGTACATACTATGTACTAGGCATTGTGTTAAGCAGTTTATATGGATTGCTTTATTTGGACAAATATCCCTATAAAATAGGTAGATGCTATTGATCTCACCAAATAATCAATGAAAAAGCTAAGGCTTGAGGATTGAGTATGCGTTCAGCCAGGCTGAGGTTGGGGAAGGAGGTAAATGACATATCAGAAGACTTACATCTTTGGGAGGCAAATTTGCCAAGTCTTGAGCCTTCCATTGGAGCTAATGCAAATGCAATTATTTGCTTCAAAGTCTTTCATGATGTTCTGATATTCCCAGAAGTCTCCGAAAGGGACCAGAGCATGACATCAATGAAGTTTACTCCAGGTCAGTCTATACATTAGGCTTATTGTTTTCAAATTTTGCTGTGCCTCATTGTCACTTGGAGAGTCATGAGCCCACAGAGGTCTATCCTCCATGTACCCAACCTTAAATCAGAACTTCTGGGGAAAAAGGGCCTAGAAAGATGCATTCAGACTACATTGCGAAAAATTCTGATTTGTATCTGTTGGGAACTACTGTGGTAGGCCAAGAAATCCTCTCTGATTCTATTTTCTATCTTAAATTATGTTCATATATGTTGTCAAAGTCTTCTTTAGAGTCAAGAATCTGGTGTACACAGTGAAACAAATAGAATTATGCCAGCCATAGGTAAATGCTGCACTTCTGTTTCTCTTTTCTTAACTTTTAAAAATTAGTTTTACAAAATATTCACCAATCACAATTTAATGAATTATGACAAATGAGTTTAATCATGCAACCACCACCATAATAGTAAAATGATATTTCCATCATCCCCCAAAGTTGTTTTGTGTTTCTTTGCAGTTAAGCCCTTTCTAGGGCCCTGGCAACCACTGGTTTGCTTCTGTCACTATAGTTTTGCCTTTTCTAAAATTCCATGTAAATAGACCACCTGTAGACTTCCCTGGTGGCTCAGATGCTAAAGAATCTGCCTGCAATGCAGGAGACCTGGGTTCCCTGGGTTGGGAAGATCCCCTGGAGAAGGAAATGGCAACCCACTCAAATAGTCTTGCCTGGGAAATCCCATGGCAGAGGCGGCTGGAGGGGCTATACAGTCCATGGGGTCCCAAAGAGTCGAACATGAGGACTGATGCTTTCATTTTCTTTTTATTGTATATGGTCTTAAATTCTAGCTTCTATCATTTACATAATGCTTTTGAGATCTGTCCAGGTTCTTCTGTGTATTGGTAGTTCTTTCTTTTATTATTACTATATTCTATCATATATTCCATGCAACACTTTATCTGTTCACTTCTCGATGGACATATGGTTGTTTCTAGTTTGTGCCTATTATGAGCATGTTGTGTGAACACAGTCTTCATTTCTCTTATATAAATATCTAGGAGTTGGATTGTTAGGTGAAAGAATGTCTATTTAACTTTATACCTGCTAAACTTTGTATCTGTTTTCTAAAGTGGCTATAACATTTTGCACTCCTGCCTGCATAGAATTAGTTTTGGTTGCTCCACATCCTCACTAGCACTTGGTATTGTTGGTTCTTTCATATTTAAGCATTCTGGTTGTGTGTAGTGGTATCTCACTGTGATTTTAATTTGCTTTTTCTTGATGTCTAATGATATTTGGTTGGGGAAGGAGTATTCTTGCCCGGAGAATCCCATGGACAAAGAGTTGGACACGACTGAGCAACTTCACTTTCACTTTAATGATATTTGGTATAGTTTCCTGTGCTTATTTGGCATTTTAAAATAGCTTTATTGATGTATACTTGATATACAAAAGACTGCACACATTTAATGTGTATAATTTGACTTTGTGTATATGTGCTCAGTTGTGTCCAACTCTCTGCGACCGCATGGATTGTAGCCCTCCAGGCTCCTCTGTCCATGGAATTTTCCAGGCAAGAACACTGGAGTCGGTTGCCATTCCCTTCTCCAGTGGATCTTCCCAACCCAGGGACTGAACCCGAGTCTCCTACATTGTCAGGTAGATTCTTTACCACTGTGCCACTAGACATTTGCTATTTGAGTTTGGACGTATACAAATACTTGTGATACCATTACTACAATCAAGGCAATATACACATCTAACACTTATCAGAGTTTTCCTTGTGTTCCTTTGTTTTTGTTTTGTGGTAAGAAAACAGGATGAAATTCACCCTCTTCAATTTTGAACTGCATGAAATGTATTGTTAACTATAAGCATCATGTAATACAGCAGTTCTCTAGAAATTATTTATCTAGTAAAACTTAAACTCTGTTTACTATTCATATATATTCTTTGATGGAGTGTCTATTTAAATCTTTTACCCACTTAAAAAATTGGATTGTCTTCTTACTATTCTGTTGCAAGAGTTCTTTAAATATTTTCTATCAGATGTTGGCGTACTTTGTCTTAAATGGCCAGATAGTAAATATTTTACATTTTTAGGCCATAAATTTTGGATCACAATTACTTAACTCTGATTTTAGTCTGAAAAAGCAACAGGTAATACACTTAAAAAACCAGCTAACTGTTATTTACCAACCTCTGTTCTAGATACAACTTCTTTATTAGATATATGTTTGGTAAATATTCTTCCTCAGGTCTGTAGCCTTCTTTTTTTATTTTTTAACAGTATCTTTTGATGTTTAAAAGTTTTTAATTTTTGTGAGGTCAGGTTTATCAGTGTTTTCTTTTATGGACTGTGCTTCTTGTATTTTAATGTAAGAAATCTTTGCTAACTCAAGACCATAAAGATTTAGTTTTGTTTTTTTCCTGTGGTTTCTTCTAAAAGTTTTATAATTTTAGGTTTATCATTTAGATATATGATCCATTTGATTATATTAATTTTATTAATTTTCTGTATATAAGTAATATTAGCATAAAGTAATATTATTTTGAGATATTAATATTTTAAATATAAATTTATTTATTTTAATTGGAGGCTAATTATACTGAGTGAAGTAAGCCAGAAAGAAAAACACCAATATAGTATGCTGCTGCAGCTGCTGCTAAGTTGCTTCAGTCATGTCCGACTCTGTGCAACCCCATAGACGGCAGCCCACCAGGTTCCGCCATCCCTGGGATTCTCCAGGCAAGAACACTGGAGTGGGTTGCCATTTCCTTCTCCAATGCATGAAAGTGAAAGGTGAAAGTGAAATAGCTCAGTCACGACGCCATGGACTGCAGCCCACCAGGCTCCTCTATCCATGGGATTTTCTAGGCAAGAGAACTGGAGTGTGTTGCCGTTGTCTTCTTCACCAATACTGTATACTAACGCATATATATGGATTTAGAAAGATAGTAACAATAACCCTGTATGTGAGACAGCAAATGAGATATTAATTTTCAAATACATTATAAAGTAATAGTCAAGATCCTTTATTGTCTTTTTTTTTGCATTTGAATATCCAATTGTTTTAACACCATGTGTGGAAAGTATCATCTTTCAACACTGAACTGCTTTTGTACCTTTGTCGAAAGGCAGTTGGCTAAATATGTGTGGTCTATTTTCTTACATAAATACTTCATTTCTTATTACTCCATATATATATGTTAACCTTGAGATCAAGGAAGTCTCATCTTTATTTATCTATTTTTTCAGAATTGTTACAGCTATAGTAAGTCATTTTCATTTCCATGTAAATTTTAGAAGCATCTTTTAAACAAATATGAAAACACCTGCTGGAATTTAATGTTCATTGTGTTCAATCTGCAAATCAACTTGGAGGAAAATAAAAATATCAGCATTACTGAGTCTTCCAACTCATGAAGTTTAGAAGTTTTGTTCCATTTATTTAAATTTCTGTTAATTTCTTTAAGTAATATTTCGTAGTTTTTGACAGACAGCTTCAATGTCTTTTGTCAAATTTGTCCAAATTTGACAAATTTGTCATGTCTGACTCTTTGTGGCCCCACGAATCGCAGCACTCCAAGCCTCCCTGTCCATCACCAACTCCTAGAGTTCACTCAAACTCATGTGCATTGAGTTGGTGATGCCATCCAGCTATCTCATCCTCTGTCATCCCCTTCTCCTCCTGCTCCTAATCCCTCCCAGCATCAGGGTCTTTTCCAATGAGTCAACTCTTCGCATGAGGTGGCCGAAGTATTGGAGTTTCAGCTTCAGCATCAGTCCTTCCTATGAACACCCAGAACTTATCTCCTTTAGGATGGCCTGGTTGGATCTTCTTGCAGTCCAAGGGACTCTCAAGAGTCTTCTCCAATACCACAGTTCAAAAGCATCAATTCTTCGGCTCTCAGCTTTCTTCACAGTCCAAGTCTCATATCCATACATGACCACTGGAAAAACTGACTAGACGCCTTGACTAGATGGACCTTTGTTGGCAAAGTAACGTCTCTGCTCTTTAATATGCTGTCTAGGTTGGTCATAACTTTCCTTCCAAGGAGTAAGCGTCATTTAATTTCATGGCTGCAGTTACCATCTGCAGTGATTCTGGAGCCCCCCAAAATAAAGACTGCCACTATTTCCACTGTTTCTCCATCTGTTTCCCATGAACTGATGGGACTGGATGCCATGATCTTTGTTTTCTGAATGTTGAGCTTTAAGCCAATGTTTTCACTCTCCTCTTTCACTTTCATCAACAGGCTTTTTAGTTTCTCTTCACTTTCTGCTATAAAGGTGGCATCATCTGCATATCTGAGGTTATTGATATTTCTCCCGGCAATCTTGATTCCAGCTTGTGTTTCTTCCAGTCCAGTGCTCTCCTGATGTACTCTGCATATAAGTTAAATAAGCAGAGTGACAATATACAGCCTCGACGTACTCCTTTTCCTATTTGGAACCAGTCTGTTGTTCCATATCCAGTTCTAACTGTTGCTTCCTGACCTGCATATAGGTTTCTCAAGCACTAGATTCAATTTGCCAATATTTTACATCTGTATTTGTGATTTTTCATTTCTTTATTTTGTATTTCTTAGGATGTTTTTATCTTATTTTCTGTCAGAAATTCTGGCTCATAACAGGACTTGAGAAGTATTTTCCTCTATTTCTGGAAGAAGTTTGGGATGACTTGGCATCATTTTCTTGAAATATTTGGTAGACTTTACCAGTGAAGTTAACTGGCTGGAGTTTTACTTGTGAGTTAGTTTTAATCTAAGAATTCAGTTTCTTCCATATGTATGGGACTATTCAGTTTCTTTTTTTGTGAACTTTTTTATTTTGTGATTTTTAAGTCACAAATATCCATTTCAATTGTCAATTTTTTTGGCACAAATGCTTATAATATTCAGTTAGTATCTTTTAGATGTCTATAGGATCCAAAATCACTGCAGATGGTGATTACAGCCATGAAATTAAAAGACACTTACTCTTTGGAAGAAAAGTTATGACCAACCTAGATAGCCTATTCAAAAGCAGAGATCTTACTTTGCTAACAAAGGTCTGTCTAGTCAAGACTATGGTTTTTCCAGGAGTCATGTATGGATGTGAGAGTTGGACTGTGAAGAAAGCTGAACGCCAAAGAATTGATGCTTTTGAACTGTGGTGTTGGAGAAGACTCTTGAGAGTCCCTTGGTCTACAAGGAGATCCAACCGTTAGTCCATTCTAAAGGAGATCAGTCCTGGGTGTTCATTGGAAGGACTGATACTGAAGCTGAAACTCTGATACTTCGGCCACCTCATGCAAAGAGTTGACTCATTGGAAAAGACTCTGATGCTGGGAGGGATTGGGGGCAGGAGGAGAAGGGAACAACAGAGAATGAGATAGCTGGATGACATCACCGACTCGATGCACATGAATCTGAGTGAACTCCAGGAGTTGGTGATGGACAGGGAGACTTGGAGTGGTGTGATTCATGAGGTGGCAAAGAGTCAGACATGACTGTGGGACTGAACTGAACTGATAGGATCTTTGATAATGATCCATCTTTCATTGCTTTATATTGGAAATTTGTGTTTTCTCTATTTTCTTTATCAGTATGACTGACTACAGATTCATCAATTTTTAAAATTGATCTTAAGAAAGTACCTATTTCATTAAATTTTCCTGTCTTCTATTTCACTGATTTCTGGTCTTAACCTTATTATTTACTTTCTTATTCTTATTTGGATTACACTTCTTTTTCTGGCTTATTTAGGTGGAAATTTTAGATAACTTATTGAAGAATTTTCTTTTTTTCTAGTGTACACATTTATTGCTATAAATTTTCTTCTAAGTTCTATCCCACCGATTTTGAGATTCTGTGTTTTAATTTTCATTCAGTTCAAAATATTTTAAAATGTCATTTGTGAGCTCCTCAACTCATGTAGTTATTTAGAAGTGTGTTGATGAATTAAAAATATTAGGAAGTTTAAAAAGATACCTTTCTGCCATTATTTCTAGATTAATCTGTTTTTGGCCATAAAATTTGCTTTGAATCAGTTAAGTTCACTTAAATTTGTTGAAACTAGTTTCATCATCCAGGAGACTGTTTATTCCATGACGTGAACACCTCATGAACATTTGAAAGGGAAGTGTATTTTGCAGTTGTGGGTAGACTTTGAAATAAAGGTCAGTTTGGTTTAGTTGACTGATGATGATGTTCAAGCATTCTGTATTCTAATTAACATTTCTCTGTGCTTACTCTATTAATTACTAAAAAAAATATTGAAATCACCACCTATCATTAAGGCTTCCCTGGTGGCTCAGAGGTTAAAGCGTCTGCCTCTAATGCAGGAGACCCAGGTTCAATCCCTGGGTCGGGAAGATCCCCTGGAGAAGGAAATGGCAATCCACTCCAGTATTCTTGCCTGGAGAATCCCATGGACAGAGAAGCCTAGTAGGTTACAGTCCACGGGGTCACAAAAAGTCAGACACGACTGAGCGACTTCACCTTTACCACCTATCATTATAGAGCTGCCTGTTCGCCTTTCAGTGCACTAATTTTTTTCTTCATGTATTTTGAAGCTCTGTTATGGGTACATATACATTTAGGATTATTATGCACTGTTGTGAACTAACTGATTTTTGTCCTTCCAAAATTTGTATGTTGAAGGTCTAGCCTCCAGTACCTTGAATGTGACTACATTCAGAGACAGGGTTTTTAAAGAGGTAAATAAAATTAAATGATTTCATTAGGTTTGACCCTAATCTAATATGATTGATGTACTTAGAAGAAGAAGATATTAGGACATAGATATACTCAGAGGGAAGACTATATGAAGACACAGGGAGAACGTAGCCATCTACAAACCAAGGAGAAAGACCTCAGAAGAACCCAGCCGTACTGATGCCTAGATTTTAGACTTCTAACCTCTAGAATTGTGAGAAAATTGAAAGAGGAAATGGCAACCCACTCCAGTATCCTTGCCAGGATAATCCCATGGGCAAGGAGCCTGATGCGCTACAGTCCGTAGGGATTGCAAAGAGTTGGAGATGACTGAGTGAACACTCACTCTCACTGAAATGTCCCAGTCTGTGGTACTTTTTTGTGGAAGCCCTAGCAATCTAATACATGTATTTTTTGATGAATCGACTCTTTTGCCATTAGAAAATGTCCCTTTTTATTTGCGGCAGTATTGCTCATTCTGAGACCTACTTTTCCTTAGTATAGCCCTTTTTTCTTTTGTTTAGTGTTTTTATTGTATGTTTTTTATATTATCGATTTTTAACATATATGTATCTTTTAATATTGTTCGCTTCTTTGTAATGCTTGCAATTTCCTCTATTTTTAATCATATAGAGAATATTTATAGCAGCTTTTATATCCCCTTGTGACAGAGGATCCTGATGGGTCACAGACCATGGGGTCATAAAGAGTCGGACATGACCGAGGGACTGAGCACATCATGTGCTAGTTCCATTGTCTCAGGCATTTCTTGATCTTCTTATATTTATTGTATTTTTTGCTTTGGCTGCAGTTGGTCAAAATTTTATGCTGCTTGTCATGCCTCATAATTTTTGATTGCATACCTGACATTGTGATTTTACACTCTTTATATTGTCAGCTGCTGGGTTTTGCTGCTTTCATTTAAATAGTGCTGAATTTTATCCTAATGTGCTGTTAGTTATTTGGAAGCAGATGACTTGTTTTGAACTTTGCTTGCAAGCTTTGTTAGGATGGATCTGGATCACCATTTAGCTGAACATCAATTTAGGTCTACTATGGCTTCCTTGATAGCTCAGTTGGTAAAGAATCTGCCTGCAATGCAGAAGACCCTGCTTCGATTCCTGTGTCTGGAAGATTCGCTGTAGAAGGGATAGGCTACCCTCCCAGCTATTCTTGGGCTTCCCTTGTGGTTCAGCTGGTAAAGAATCTGCCTGCAAAGCAGGAGACCTGGGTTGGGAAGATCCCCTAGAGAAGCAAAAGGCTACCTACTCCAGTATTCTGGCCATGGGGTTGCAGAGTCAGACATGACACAATGACTTTCACTTTCATGGTGGTGATACTCTTCTACATAATGCGTTTGGTCTCATAATATCTTTATACTCTGACTGTAGGAACGCAGATTATTTCTATTCTGAGTAGGCTTCTAGGATTGTTCTTCCTACTCTTTTCTGTTGATACTTTACCTGTTACAGAACAGGTAAAGAATCTTTTTGTACTTAGCCAAAGACTCTAGGGGAGCTCTTTATCTTACATATCTCTTTTTTTTTTTTTTTTTTTTTCCGCTGCAGAGAAGTTAGCTGCCTTGGCCCTGTGAATTCCAGTCTCTGTCTTCTCACCTCAAGAAGTGCTTGGCTGTTTGCGCTAACTCTCCCTGCACTGAGGCCTGATAACTACCTCTGAACAGTAACCTGGTGCAGTTATAGAGCTCATTTTATTTGTGGCCCTTCTCTCGGGGATCTCTATACTGCTGTTTTGTCATTCATTACCTGAAAACTGAGATTTCATGTATTTTGTCTAGATTTTTAATTATGAGGATAAATCTAGTTCCTATTATTCCACTTGTCACTTTTATTTGCTTTAATTTTTAACGTTATCTTGCTTTTCACAGTCAATCCCTTATTCTTAGGGGAATTAAAGGCCTAACAATATATACAAAGTACTTTTCCCCTAAATGTATTCTTGTCTGGGTGAGTCTCAGCTTTGTGGTATCTTTCTGGTATCTGATTAGTATCTGAATCTTTTCTCCAAACAGCTGTAGAGTGGAAATGGCACAGAAATCTCAAATCTCCCATATCTCCAAAGTTCCAAGGAACTTTCAGGACATAGATCTACTGAACTAAATATTTATGGTCTGAGTACAAATTGCCTCATGCACATGTATTTCCCAAGCAGTCCAGTATTTCTAGTACTAAAGACAAATCCTAGAATCTAACCTTGATTGGCTGTTATCAATTAGAAACCAGCACAGAGCTGCAGTATATTTAGGAGATCATATAAACAGAGAAAGTAGACCAAGGGAAGAGGAAGGAGGAGGTAGAGAAAGGCTTTCAGTTGCTCCATGTGCGAGCGTGCTCAGTTGCTTCAGTTGTGTCTGACTCTTTGCGACTCTATGGATTTTTCCCGCCAGGTTCCTCTGTCCCTGGGAATCTCCAGGCAAGAATACTGGAGTGGGTTCCCATGCCCTCCTCTAGACAGTTTCTCCACAAGGCCTGGCTTATTGATACCAATTCTCTAGTCTGTTACCCTTGAATTTCAAACCCTAAGGCAATAGCTCTTCTTACAATGGACTTTAACATTGTAATTGTCATGTTTGGTGGGAAGAGGGATGGGGAGAGGAAAATATGCACAACTCTGAAACATTACTGTCTTTTAATAAAATCTTGGAATTTCTCTGGCTGGCTGGTGGTTAAAATTCACCACCAGTATGGGTTGGATCCCTGGTTGGGGAGCAAAGGCCACATGCTTTGTGGCCAAAAAACCAAAACATAAGCCAGAAACAATATTGTAACAAAGTCAATAAAGACTTTTAAAATGGTCCACATTAAAAAAAAGTCTTAAAAATAAAATTTCTGTTTGTGATAGTGTTAAGATTTCTTTTCTAGGTTCTTGTAAGGTATTTTTCTTCCATTTCGTATTTAAAGCATATATTTTTGAGTTCCTTTTCACTTTCTGCCATAAGGGTGGTGTCATCTGCATATCTGAGGTTACTGGTATTTCTCCTGGCAATCTTGATCCAGCTTGTGCTTCTTCCAGTCCAGTGTTTCTCATGATGTACTCTGCATATAAGTTAAATAAGCAGGATAACAATATACAGCCTTGATGTACTCCTTTTCCTATTTAGAACCAGTCTGTTGGGCCATGTCCAGTTTTAACTGTTGCTTCCTGACCTGCATACAGATTTCTCCAGAGGCAGGTCAGGTGGTCTGGTATTCCTATCTCTCTCAGAATTTTCCACAGTTTATTGTGATCCACACAGGCAAAGGCTTTGGCATAGTCAATAAAGCAGAAGTAAATGTAATCCCCCGCAAAAGGGAAGCCAACGTATTTTCTATTGCTTTTTCACTCCGTGTTCTTGCTTCTTCTCTCTAGAATCCATACCCAAATGAGTCCAGGAGTCTCTTTTGTAAGAGATGTTATCGGTGCCCCAGCCATACCTATCTTTTTGGGCTTCACCTTTGTGTTACACTCCCTGTCTTACTTCCAGATGCCAGCCTGTGTACCTCTTTGCTGAAGGGCTTGCCAAAGAACCTGGAACCTGCTGCTTGTGCCTAAGGTAGGCTAGAGTGCCCCATAATCCACAGGTTGGATGGGATATCTCTGAATTGCTTCTTGTCCACTGATTCCTGATGTTTCCCAGCAGAATGATACTCTAGTTGCCGCAGTGGCAGCTCTCTCGCTTCCCACTTCCCTGCAACTGTTTCTTGGATCACCTCCCAAATAAACTACTTGTATTCAATTCCTTGTTTCTGAAAGAATTCAAATTTAGCTATTTCTACTTTCTGGAAAGCAAGCAAGTCCCCGCAGTCAACAGGATAATCTAGAAGTAAAATTCACAGCTTTGTATTCCCAGCAATGCTAGTCTCCAATTCTCACTGAATACAAGATAAAGAAGGAAAACAAGCATAGGATAGAGTACCCTGCCCTCTGTCTTCATACTGTCAGGACCCCAGGACACTTCCTTATCTGAGATGAGAAATAAATTTCTGTTCCCAGCTAAGACCAGGTCGTGTTGTTCCAGATTGGGATCTGTTAGAATATTGCTGTTACTATTTGTACTTCAGGAGCAAACCCTTCTTTTAGCCCTTAAGATAAATCCTTATCCTCACTGAGATTACTTCTAGAAGCACGATGGAGAACATCTCCCAATGCCAGACATTTTCTTCTCTCCACGTGGGGCTTTTCCCATGAAAAGTAAAGTTCCTCGTGCAGTTTGATGTTTCTGAACGAGCCTGTATCCAGTGCTTTTCTGCATATACCCAACTCCATCAGGTGTGATTGTGGCACAAGGTTTAACTGGGATCGTGAATTTTCAGATCTTCTCTCTGCTGCCTATTGTGATGATTGCCACTCTAGTTAGTCCCCAGGGATATGCCTTGGGTCCTTTCCAATGAAAACAGCTACATCATTAGTAGCTTTGACCAAAACTCTTAATATATTACTTTGATGAATTGGTTATAACTTCCTAACTATTAATATGAACACTACTAATCTAGGGATTTCTGCTGCAGCCTCAGTGCCTCTTGCCTGTGAGATCACGACCCTAGAAGAATACCTCCTGCCACGTGCAAAGAGTATTAGATCATTATTTTCAGAAAAACCACATGAAGAAGTGAGTTATACCTTAAAAAGGGAGGATAAAAGAGCTTTCTACACGGAGGACAACTTTATATCCAGAGGTGGAAAACTCCACCTCTGATTGCTTTTCTGAGTATTGATCCCATAGTGTCCTTAGATGCTCCTTGAGGAGGCTGTGAGGTTAGATTGGACTACCAGACTTGTTGAAAATCAATATTTTTTCTTGTTTCAAACAAAACAGATAAAGCTTGAAGCAGTATTTAGTGTTTCAGAGAAATATCTAAACTAAAGAAAGACAGAAAACCTGCACTCTTGTAGGAGACGGAAATAAGTACAGAATTTGTTACTGATTAGTGGGTACAATATTTTGGATGTGTTCTAGAAGACCAGCCTGAGAGGACTGAATGCTAGGATACATGGACATACTGATGAATTAGAAATAAGTGAAGAACTTGTGAATGAAAAATGTTGCTGCATATCCATAAACAAATATTATTGCAGCCATCAAGCCACAACAGGCACCCTGAGCATGAGCCCCGAGGGAACTCCGGATGGAGGCAAACAACTGGCAGCTGCCAAGCCCATCAGCTATCCACAGTGGTGCACTCTTAGGGGACTCAGACTAGGAAAGAACACGGTAGTAGCCCTAGGTACCTAAGGTGCCTATTGAAGGAATGATTTTCATGAGCCCAGACTCTTGCATCTTCCCAAAGACAGAAAAGTGCTCAATCCCTTAACTTGAGATATCTGATTTTCTTTAATTAATGGTAATCTTTTGACATTCTGACCACTCTGTTTTTGGTGCAACATATCCTGGCTCCTCTCTTACCTCTTTTGAGCAGTCCTTCAGAGCTGTTTTAGAGGTTGACTCCTAGACTTAAAACATAATTCTCAGTTTTTAGTTTGTGTAAAATATGGTGTCAACAAAATGGGATGTAATGGTAAAACAGAGATGACATCATTGAAAGAAATGACAGTAGAGATTGTGTTAAGCGACTGTGTGAGGTACTCTAAATGATACTGGATTTCAAAGGTCAAATGAGAGTGAGTAGAGGAATAGTGGGGAACAGAGATGACTGGGAGGCATTTCAGAAGAGGGAGAGAGTAGGAAGGAGAGCAATGAGGACTTAATAGATGTGATTTTATGTGATTACATGTGAGACAAAGATGAATAGCTAAGGAAATAAAGTCAGGAAGTAGAGGAGAGAGAAGGACTAGATAGAGCAGGAGTCAGCGGCCTGTGGTTTCACTGGTGCACAGTCAGGTTCATCCATTTACATATTGTCTGCGGCTGCTCTCATGACCAAACAGCAGAGCTGAGTAGTTGTGACAGTGCTATGTGATCTGCAAAGCCTAAAATATCTATTTTTACATGAAAGGTTGCTGACACCTGGACTAGAGGGAAGGAGAAAGAGTAGGAGAAATCAGTTTGTTAACGGAAGAGTCACAGGTGACCAATTGCCAATGAGGATGCCTTTAGTGGATGTTGTCAGTGTCCTGCCTGGATCCTCCAGCTTCTGTGAACGTTATATTGACTGGAAAAAAAATGCATGATCTTAGAGTTGAGAGTTATATTTTATTCAGTGAACAAAACTGAGAACTTCAAGCTTAGGATGCAGCATCTCAGATAGCCCTGAGAAACTGCTCCAGAGGGGCAAGGTGAAGGGCAGGATACATAGGAGTTTTTTTTTTTTTTAATCAAAGACCGGGTAGTTGGAACATTAGAACCGGTTTAATTTTATTAATTAAAGAAAACAGACATCTTAAGGAATTCAGTGCTTTTCTGTGTATGGGAAGACACCAGAGTCTGGTCTCACTCAAATCGTTTCTTTGGTATGCACCTCAGCTTTCTGGGATCAGTGTTCTGCATTTTCTCATGTCAGGGTACACTGTCAGGGGTGGCTACAGGACTGACTGCTGGGTTGTGGGGGCATTCTGCCTCCATCCTGAATTCCCTCAGGGGTCACTGTAGGGGTGACTATGATGTGATGGCTTAATGGCTGCAACATCCTTTGTTTACTGATATGGCAGACAGTATTTTTCATCCACAGTTGATAACCATCACAGATGTTCCCTTCTGAGGAATGACCTTGACTAATGTCTGCAGCTGATGGGTACAAAGGCCGGCCCTCTTCCCTCAAGGTGTGAGCAACTCTGTGATGAAGTTCATCCCCCAGGGCTTCTCCAGGGATCAGGCTGAAGTTGGTCTCCAGCTGAGAGCACATTCCCGAGTTCCTTTGTTTCCCTGTCCTGTTTCCCTCACACCCCTACTCCTGAAAATTCTTCGCCACTATATACCTTGAACCTGATTTCCTCTCTCAAGCCCTGCTTCCATGGAGTCTGACTTTGGCAGTGTTATTTAATGTAAAAAAGTACACTTAGTTGAGTTTTTAATAAAAATAAATGCAAAGCACCTAAGGCCACAGTGACTTTTATATTTTCTGTAGAAAATATGATCATTAAAATTATCACTAATTAAATTACAAATTATGGTCTGAGAAGGAGGCTAAAGCAGCTTGCCACATCACATTCTTCTTAATCCTAAGCAGTGGATTTGCTTGTGTATATGGTAGATACACACAGGCAGATCTGAGACCTTTGTCGTCCATTGAGGAGCTGCTCTGGACCAGTGTGTGTGACTAGGCAGGGAGTCTTTCTAATGAGCAGCTGCATTCAGATCATTCAGAACTTTCTCTGTGGTTTGAACCCATGAAGCCATTTGTGTTCTAAGCCAACCAAAAAATGCCTGGTCTTCTACAGCAGCAAAGAGATGTGTATCCTGTTATCAATCTATTGAATTTCTTCTATTTCTTTTCATCATCTGAGTATATTGGGATGTGTCAACTTGAAAAGTCACAGCCTAAAAACAAAAAAAGTTTTGTTTTATGTGGTGGAAATGTTTAGGACTTAAGCCTGGGAGGCAGCATCTCAAGTAGCCTTGAGAGAACTCCTTTGAGGAGGAGGATTCAGGTTATATAGTTTATAGCAAGGGGCAGGTGGTCTGAACATCAAAAGTATTTTTGTGAATTAAAACTAGATATCTCAAGAATTTAGTGCTTTTCTAAGTATGGGAAGATGCAAGAGTCTGGACTCACTGAAATCCTTTCCTTCATATGCATCTTAGCTATCTGGTACCAGTACTGTGCATTTTTCACAAACTGAGTTCCTTGATGCTCACCATAGGGAGTGGCTGCAACCCCATGGCTGCCAGATTGCAGGTATTGTTCTCCGTCCTTGGTGCCCTTAAGGCTCAGAAATTTACATTTGGAGAGCCAGAATCTCTGATGACTGTGACATCCTTATTTACTGAAACGGCAGGAATACTTAATTTCTCAGATACAGTTCAGTTCAGTCACTCAGTTATGTCCAACTCTTTGTGACCCCATGAATCGCAGCATGCCAGACCTCCCTGTTCATTACTATCTCTCGGAATTCACTCAGACTCACGTCCATTGAGTCCGTGATGCCATCCAGCCATCTCATCCTCCATCGTCCCCTTCTCCTCCTGTCCCCAATCCCTCCCAGCATCAGAGTCTTTTCCAATGAGTCAACTCTTCCCATGAGGTAGCCGAAGTACTGGACTTTCAGCTTTACCATCATTCCTTCCATAGAAATCCCAGGGTTGATCTCCTTCAGAATGGACTGGTTGGATCTCCTTGCAGTCCAAGGGACTCTCAAGACTCTTCTCCAACACCACAGTTCAAAAGCATCAAGTCTTCGACACTCAGCCTTCTGAACAGTCCAACTCTCACATCCACATATGACCACAGGAAAAACCATAGCCTTGACCAGACGAACCTTAGTCGGCAAAGTAATGTCTCTGCTTTTGAATATGCTATCTAGGTTGGTCAGAACTTTTCTTCCAAGGAGTAAGCATCTTCTAATTTCATGGCTGCAATCACCATCTGCAGTGATTTTGGAGCCCGGAAAAATAAAGTCTAACAGTGTTTCCCCTGTTTCCCCATCTGTTTCCCATGAAGTGGTGGGACCAGATGCCATGATCTTCGTTTTCTGAATGTTGAGCTTTAAGCCAAGTTTTTCACTCTCCTCTTTCACTTTCATCCACATACTATATTATACATCTTCCTCATGGTTTCTTCTACTTGTGGAAGTCCAGAAAAATTAGAACGGGGCTCATAGACCACAACAATGGTTTTCTAACTGTGAAGTTTCTTTTTTCTCTCACTGGTATGTCCTAGGGGAACATCCACTAACACAACTATGAGGGAGAAGAGTGGAGAATTAACATAAACCAAACTTAAGCAATATTGGTAAAGTAGTCATGGGATCTTTGGAGGAAGTAGCAGTAACTAGAGTTGAAAACATTTTCTCCAGGGCTGCTTTGACTGAAAAGCTTGCTTTTTTTATTTTTTGCTAATAATCTGCTTTCAAAAGTCTAGTAATCCTCAAAAATTTAGTTCTAGAGGACTCTTTTCTTCACATTTGCAAAGTTAACGTTACTTACATGAGTATTCATCTATTACTGTATCTACTTTCCCATACAAAATTGACAACTTGTATCAAGGATTATATCTAAAAGTAAATAGTTAATCACATACATAAACCAAATACCAAACCTCCTTTACACCTTTAACACCACACTTAACTAATAGTGAGTGACCCTAAATGCCCATGTAGTAATTTTGAAAATACTGTAGCAAGATCTGGAATTCAGCATATTGTCAGGTTAGTGGGTAGCAGCAAGCTGCTAAGTCAGCTGGTAGACTGCATGACACCTGATGGGACACCGCTGTCCCCTGTACACTAACTCTTGGGCAAAATACCTTGATTCTTTGTGAAAAATATCACCCTCCAGTGGAGCCAACTGCTTGTGCTGCTAACAAGAAGTTAGGAGTAGCTCCAAAACTAGAGAGACTCTATATGTCAGGGTCAGCAAAGATTAATTTGTCTCATTATCCTTTTCTCTCAAGCCCATGGCAGATATTGCAAGTTGACTGACTATTCATTCTTTTCTGCTAACTTTAGCCCCTACCTCACAATAATTTTAAGCTGAATTCTCTGGGTAGTCTCTATCAGTACATCAGAGTAGGCACTTAACACACTTGTTAACCATATTTGCCTTAGTCCAAAGTAATTTTTCTCAAGTCACTTTTTATCCTTTTTTTTTTTCATAACTCAGTTCAGATTTTCTGACCTTACCATGTTCTTTTCCTTATTGGTTGCTGTGTTTTGATGGCTCACACCCTTCAATTGACTTTTGTTTTTCAAACATTATAGGAACTACTACAGATTAGTTACTAAATTTTGATAGTTGACACAAGCTTCTCTAGATATGTCACTATTTGCAATTACACATTACAGAATTCTCACTGGTTGAATTTTTTGCCGGTTAAGCCAGGTTTGATCACTGAGGTGTAGCTTTGAATAGCCACTCTCACAATAGAGTCATGTTTTGTATGATATATATATGTGTGTGTGTATATATATTTGGTGATTCTATGAATGTCTGATAATCTTTAGCTAAATTCTATAAATGTAATACCTCAAAACATTCCTTTTAAAAATAATTGCAAATATATGCTAACTAATGTTATATAGTTTGATCAAATTACATTTAAGTAAATGAACTGAGATCTTGTTCACATTTAAATTATCTGATTTAATTTGAAGTTTGAAGTTTCTCAAGATTCTTGCACCTGTGAGGCCCTGGGTGGATACTTCTTCATTTTATGGTATTTGTGACTCTAGGCAAGGTCAAAGAAAGTGAGGATTATTAGTTGAATTCAACACTCTATGTTTAATTTATCCCAAATTATTTCTTGCTATTATTCTGTCCTTGACCAGAGCAAGTTTACCATATGCACTCTGTGGAACAATAAAAACGATTTATAAGACTGCAATGTGTGCTTTGGTTAGGCTCATCAAATAAGAGAAAACTTCAGTGAATGCTGAATGAGCAGTTATCTCAGTGGTTGAGAATATGCTTAGGAAACTCATGACTGAGTCTCTTTGCTAATGCGACTTAAAGTCGAGAGACTAGACAGTCATTTTATTGAAGCATTAGGAGTTAAAGGCTTATCTCTCATTGTTGAACCACACTTTAGTCAAGTAAGTAAAATGCTATGGAATTGTTTATGTGTTGAGGGATTAACCGAAGTTTCCAGACAGTGCCCTTCTGAATGGCAAAACTCTATGTTGAGTATTGAGGACTTTGCAAGTTCTTTAACACATGAAATGAAATGAAATGTGAAAATCTTCTGTCTCTTTCAGTGTGTTTGAAAAACCACTCAGTGCTGGGCACTATTGATTGAAATGAAGCAAATTATTATTATTATTATTCTTTACAATGCATACTAAGATTTGATATTTTGGGGGAAGTCTCTCCTGCTCAAATACATTTTATTCAAGAGAGATTTATTGTACATATCTTATGTACCAGGCGTTATGGCAGGTGCTGGTGATGGGTGCAGAAATTAAAATAAATAAAAGAGATTTTGGGATTATTTGATATTTGGTGTGAAGGAAAGGACACAGTGCTATAAATGAATAGCGGCAGAACATGACCAGGTCTAAGTAATTAGAGAAAGCCTTGAGTTGACACCTAAAGGAGGATAAGTAGGAATTACTTAGCTGAATAGAAGAGCATTTCAGAGAGAATGAACAATGAAAGTTAAAGCTAGTGGGAGGAAGGTGTATGGAACCAAATAAGGTTGAAGAGGAAACCAGTGCAGGTTATTGTAATTAACTGCAGGGAGCAGAGAAGGGGAGGAGTATGAGAAGGGTCTGGAGGTGGGCAGGTCCTGGGTCAGGCAGGGCCACATTGGGCATACCAAATATTTTACTACTTGTTTTAAGAGATGAAGAAGTCATTAAAATTAAGCAGGACATGAGGCTCTCATTTTGACAAGATCACTCAGGCTTCCATGATGAAAGGATGTTTAAAGGGGCAAAAATACATAGAAGAAAAGCAGTTAGAAAGTGTGGAAAACCAGGGAAGAAGTGATGCCAGCTTTGACCAGGATGGTTCAAAGTACCGAAATCATCACCAAACTCTCCTCCTTGTTAAAGAAAAATTCTTGTACATGTATGTACTTGCAGGCAGATTGCCATTTACTCATCAGTACCAGACAGGGAAAGGTTTGATAGACTAGTTCTGGCACAGAGTGGGGCCCCAGAGAATGGGTTCCAGGTTAGCAAATTGCAGAACCCAGAATTCTTACTTGGAGGTGTAATCTAGACAGGAGTGGTAGGAGATCATTGGCAGCCAAGAATTAGCTGAGGCTTCCCCAGACCTGATGCCTGGTAGTGCTAATTGGTTGCTAATTAGAACAAAAGAAAAGAGAGAGAGAGGCCCGGAGAGGCAGTCCTATCTCTTCTCTGTGTTACTCAGTGTATGCTCTGCCATGTGGCTTACAACTTCATGAGGATACTTTCAAAAATCATATAGAGTACAGAGCTGAAAGGGATGTATTCAGTCACTCAGTTGAGCCTGACTCTTTGTGACGCCATGGACTGCAGCATGCCTGGCTTTCCTGTCCATCACCAACTACCTGACCTTCCTCAAACTCATTTCCATTGGATCAGTGATGTCATCCAGTCATCTCATCCTCTATCATCCCCTTCTCCTCCTGTCTTCATCTTTCCCAGCATCAGAATCTTTCACAGTGAGTTGGTTCTTCTCATCAGGTGGTCAAGTATTGGAGTTTCAGCTTCAGCATCAGTCCTTCCAATGAATATTCAGGACTGATTTCCTTTAGGATATCCTTTGGTTTGATCCCCTTGTAGTCCAAGGGACTCTCAAGACTCCTCTCCAACACCACAGTTCAAAAGCATCATTTCCTTGGTGCTCAGCTTTCTTTATGGTCAAAATCTCACATCGATACTTGACTACTGGAAAAACCATAGCTTTGACTAGATGGACCTTTGTTGGCAAAGTAATGTCTCTGCTTTTTAATATACTAAGTTGGGCATAGCTTTTCTTCCAAGGAGCAAGTGTCTTTTAATTTCACAGCTGCAGTCACCATCTGCAGTGATTTTGGAGTCCAAGAAAATAAAGTCTGTCACTGTTTCCATTCTTTCCCCATCTTTTTGCTATGAAGGATAAGATCAGGATACCATGATCTTAGGTTTTTGAATGTTGAGTTTTAAGCCATCTTTTTCACTTTCTTCTTTCACTTGGATCAAGAGGCTGTTTAGTTCATCTTTACTTTCTGGTGTCATTTGCGTGTCTGAAGTTATTGATATTTCTCCCTGCAATCTTGATTCCAGTTTGTGCTTAATCCAGCCCAGCATTTTACATGATGTCCTCTGCATATAATTTAAATAAGCAGGGTGACAATATACAGCCTTGATGTACTCCTTTTCCTATTTGGAACCAGTCTGTTTTCCCATGTCTAGTTCTAACTGTTGCTTCTTGACTTACACACAGATTTCTCATGAGGCAGGTAAGGTGGTCTGGTATTCCCACCTCTTGAAGAATTTTCCACACTTTGTTGTGATCCACATAGTCAAAGTCTTTGGCATAGTCAGTAAAGCAGAAGTATATGTTTTTTTGGAATTCTCTTGCTTTTTCTATGATCCAGCAGGTGTTAACAACTTGATTTCTGGTTCCTCTGTCTTTTCTCAGTCCAGCTTGAACATCTGGAACTTCACAGTTCACGTACTGTTGAAGCCAGCTTGGAGAATTTTGAGCATTACTTTGCTAGCATGTGCTATGAGTACAATTGTGCAGTAGTTTGAACATTCTTTGTCATTGCCCATTTTTGGGATTGGAATGAAAACTGACCCTTTCCAGTCTTGTGGCCACAGCTGAGTTATCCAAATTTGCTGACATATTGAGTGCAGCACTTTCACAGCCTCATTGAGTTTCAGCTTCAGCATCAGTCCTTCCAATGAATATTCAGGACTGATTTCCTTTAGGATATCCTTTGGTTTGATCCCCTTGTAGTCCAAGGGACTCTCAAGACTCCTCTCCAACACCACAGTTCAAAAGCATCATTTCCTTGGTGCTCAGCTTTCTTTATGGTCAAAATCTCACATCGATACTTGACTACTGGAAAAACCATAGCTTTGACTAGATGGACCTTTGTTGGCAAAGTAATGTCTCTGCTTTTTAATATACTAAGTTGGGCATAGCTTTTCTTCCAAGGAGCAAGTGTCTTTTAATTTCACAGCTGCAGTCACCATCTGCAGTGATTTTGGAGTCCAAGAAAATAAAGTCTGTCACTGTTTCCATTCTTTCCCCATCTTTTTGCTATGAAGGATAAGATCAGGATACCATGATCTTAGGTTTTTGAATGTTGAGTTTTAAGCCATCTTTTTCACTTTCTTCTTTCACTTGGATCAAGAGGCTGTTTAGTTCATCTTTACTTTCTGGTGTCATTTGCGTGTCTGAAGTTATTGATATTTCTCCCTGCAATCTTGATTCCAGTTTGTGCTTAATCCAGCCCAGCATTTTACATGATGTCCTCTGCATATAAGTTAAATAAGCAGGGTGACAATATACAGCCTTGATGTACTCCTTTTCCTATTTGGAACCAGTCTGTTTTCCCATGTCTAGTTCTAACTGTTGCTTCTTGACTTACACACAGATTTCTCATGAGGCAGGTAAGGTGGTCTGGTATTCCCACCTCTTGAAGAATTTTCCACACTTTGTTGTGATCCACATAGTCAAAGTCTTTGGCATAGTCAGTAAAGCAGAAGTATATGTTTTTTGGAATTCTCTTGCTTTTTCTATGATCCAGCAGGTGTTAACAACTTGATTTCTGGTTCCTCTGTCTTTTCTCAGTCCAGCTTGAACATCTGGAACTTCACAGTTCACGTACTGTTGAAGCCAGCTTGGAGAATTTTGAGCATTACTTTGCTAGCATGTGCTATGAGTACAATTGTGCAGTAATTTGAACATTCTTTGTCATTGCCCATTTTTGGGATTGGAATGAAAACTGACCCTTTCCAGTCTTGTGGCCACAGCTGAGTTATCCAAATTTGCTGACATATTGAGTGCAGCACTTTCACAGCCTCATCTTTTATAATTTGAAATAGCTCAACTGGGATTCCATCACCTCCACTAGCTGTGTTTCTAGTGATGCTTCCTAAGGCCCACTTGAATTCATCTTCCAGGATGTCTGGCTGTAGGTGAGTGATCACACCATTATGGTTATCTGGGTCATTAAAATCTTTTCTTTATAGTTCTTTGTCTATTCTTTCCACTTCTTAATATTTTCTGCTTCTGTTAGGTCCATGCCATTTCTGTCCTTTATCAAGCCCATCTTTGCATGCAATGTTCTCTTGGTATCTCTAATTTTCTTGACAAGATCTCTAGTCTTTCCCATTTTAATTTCCGATTTTTCTTTGCATTGATCACTGAGGAAGTCTTTCTTATCTCTATGCTGTTCTGTAAAACTCTGCATTCAAATGGGTATATCTTTCCTTTTCTCCTTTGCCTTTAGCTTCTTCCTTTTTTTTTCCCTCAGCTATTTTTAAGACCTCATCAGACAACATTTTTTCCTTTTTCTTGGGGATGGTCTTGATCACTGCCTCCTGTACAATGTCACAAACCTCTGTCCATAGTTCTTTGGGCACTCTATCTGATCTAATCCCTTGAATCTATTTCTCACTTCTGTATAATCATAAGGGATTTGATTTAGGTCATACCTGAATGCTTTTGAACTGTGGTGCTGGAGAAGAGTCTTGAGAGTCCCTTGGACTGCAAGGAGATCCAACCAGTTCATTCTAAAGATCAGCCCTGGGTGTTCTTTGGAAGGAATGATGCTAAAGCTGAAACTCCAGTACTTTGGCCACCTCATGTGAAGAGTTGACTCATTGGAAAAGACTGTGATGCTGGGAGGGATTGGGGGCAGGAGCAGAAGGGGACGACAGAGGATGAGATGGCTGGATGGCATCACTGACTTGATGGACGTGAGTCTGAGTGAACTCCGGGAGATGGTGATGGACAGGGAGGCCTGGCGTGCTGTGATTCATGGGGTTGCCAAGAGTCGGACATGACTGAGCGACTGAACTGAACTGACTTGACCTGAATGATCTCATGGTTTCCTCTACTATCTTCAATTTAAGTCTAAGTCTGGCTATAAGAAGTTCATGATCTGAGCCACAGTCAGTTTCAGGTCTTGTTTTTGCTCACTGTATAGAGCTTCTCCATCTTTGGCTGCAAAGAATATAATCAATATGATTTTGGTATTGACAATCTGGTGATGTCCATTTGTAGAGTCTTCTCTTGTTTTGCTGGAAGAAGTTGTTTGAAAATTCTGAGAGAGGTGGGAATACCAGACCACCTGACCTGCCTCTTGAGAAATCTGTATGCAGGCCAGGAAGCAACAGCTAGAACTGGACATGGAATAACAGACTGGTTCCAAATAGGAAAAGGAGTACGTCAAGGCTGTATATTGTCACCCTGCTTATTTAACTTCTATGCAGAATGCATAATGAGAAATGCTGGACTGGAAGAAACATAAGCTGGAATCAAGATTGCCAGGAGAAATAATATCAATAATCTCAGACATGCAGTGACACCACCCTTGTGGCAGAAAGTGAAGAGGAACTCAAAAGCCTCTTGATGAAGCTGAAAGAGGAGAGTGAAAAAGATGGCTCAAAGCTCAACATTCAGAAAATGAAGATCATGGCATCCGGTCCCATCACTTCATGGGAAATAGATGGGGAAACAGTGGAAACAGTTTCAGACTTTATTTTTTTTGTGCTCCAAAATCACTGCAGATGGTGACTGCAGCCATGAAATTAAAAGATGCTTACTCCTTGGAAGGAAAGTTATGACCAATCTAGATAGCATATTCAAAAACAGAGACATTACTTTGCTGACTAAGGTCCATCTAGGCAGTGGCACCCCCCTCCAGCACTCTTGCCTGGGGAATCCCATGGGTGGAGGAGCCTGGTGGGCCGCAGTCCATGGGGTCACTAAGAGTTGGACACGACTGAGTGACTTCACTTTCACTTTTCGCTTTCATGCACTGGAGAAGGAAATGGCAACCCACTCCAATGTTCTTGCCTGGAGAATCCCAGTGACAGGGGAGCCTCATGGGCTGTGGTCCGTGGGGTCGTGCAGAGTCGGACACGACTGAAGTGACTTAGCAGCAGCAGCAGCAGTCAAAGCTATAGTTTTTCCAGTGGTCATGTATGGTGTGAGAGTTGGACAGTGAAGAGGGCTGAGTGCTGAAGAATTGATGTTTTTGGACTGTGGTGTTGGAGAAGACTCTTGAGAGCCTCTTGGACTGAAAGGAGATCCAACCAGTCCATTCTGAAGGAGATCAACCCTGGGATTTCTTTGGAAGGAATGATACTAAAGCTGAAACTCCAGTACTTTGGCCACCTCATGTGAAGAGTTGACTCATTAGAAAGGACTTTGATGCTGGGAGGGATTAGGGGCAGGAGAAGAAGGGGATGACAGAGGATGAGATAGCTGAACGGCATCACTGACTCGATGGACTTGAGTCTGAGTGAACTCTGTGATGGACAGGGAGGCCTGGCGTGCTGTGATTCATGGGGTCGCAAAGAATTGGACACGACTCAGCGACTGAACTGAACTGAGAGTCTTTTCTTGTGTGGTTGAAAGAGAGTGTTTGCTGTGACCAGTGCATTCTCGTGGCAAAACTCTGTCAGGCTTTGCCCTGCTTCATTCTGTACTCCAAGGCCAAATTTGCCTGTTATTCCAGGTATCTCTTGGCTTCCTACTTTTGGATTCCAGTCCCCTATGATGAAAAGGATATCTTTTTTGGGTGTTAGTTCTAGAAGGTATTGTAGGTCCTCATAGAGCCGTTCAACTTCAGCTTCTTCTGCATTACTGGTTGGAGCATAGCCTTGGATTACTGTGATATTGAATGGTTTGCCTTGGAAATGAAGAGAGATCATTCTGTCGTTTTTGAGATTGCACCCACGTACTGCATTTTGGATTCTTTTGTTAACTATGATGGCCACTCCATTTCTTCTAAGGGATTCTCACCCACAGTAGTAGATATAATGGTCATCTGAATTAAACTTTCCCATTCTAGTCCATTTCAGTTCACTGATTCCTAAAATGTTGATGTTCACTCTTCCCGTCTCCTGTTTCACAACTTCTAATTTACCTTGATTCATGGAACTAACTTTCCAGGTTCCTATGCAATATTGCACTTGACAGCATTGAACTTTACTTCCATCAGCAGTTACATCCACAACTGGGTGTTGTTTTTGCTTTGGCTCCATCTCTGCATTCTTTCTGGAGTTATTTCTCCACTCTTCCCCAGTAGCATATTGGGCACCTACTGACCTGGGAGGATTCATCTTTCAGTGTCCTATCTTTCTGCCTTTTCATGCTGGGTTCATAGGGTTCACGGGGTTGTCAAGGCAAGAATACTGAAGTGGTTTGCCATCCCCTTCTCCAGGTGAACCACATTTGTCAGAGCTCACCATCATGACCTATCCATCTTGGGTGACCTTGCATGGCATGGCTCATACTTTTATTGAGTTAGACAAGGCTATGGTCCATATGGTCAGTTTGATTAGTTTTGAGGTATTATCTAATGTAGTGGTTCTCAAAATGTGATCCAGAGACTTCTGTTTCTGGGATTATGGAATAGAGGTGTTTATCGACTTCCCACTATTTCTCTTAGTAAGTACAACTAAACACTCAGGATACTTTTTTGTAAAGAAAACGTTAAGAGTCTCTAAGAGAAAAAGAAGGCAGACTGGTATCAGGAGCCCAAAAAACAGCACAGTGATGAGTTCCCTGAGTTTTCTTGTAGTTTCATGTATAGACCTCCAACTGAAGATACTGGCAACTCAGAAACACTAACAGTCACAGACCCAAAAACAAAAACAAACAAACAAAAAAAACTCACACCAAACCAAAACGACCTTCTCCAGAAAAAGTCTGGTCTTGGACCAGGAAAGAGCAACCTGGTAAGACAGAAAATTTTTAAACATAAACTGTTAAACCCTAGTCAAAGTATGGTCCTTGTTAAAAATATAGATTCTCGGGCTCCACCCAAGACTTCTGGAGTCAGAACCTGAGGGTGGAGCTCAGCACTCTGTGTTTTGACAGGTCCTCCAAGTGATGCTGATGACTCCTGAAGTTTCAGAACTACTGATACGATCTTTTTTCTTCATCTTTTTACGATGAAGGAACTTGAGACGGGAGGCTGGTTGATTTGCCCCAGGTAACAGCTTGTACAGCCTAGTTCTTGTTCTAGATTTGCCCAAATGCCTCTTC
>SJYC01119324.1:0-18520 GCA_006408675.1 Madoqua kirkii
ACGATGAAGGAACTTGAGACGGGAGGCTGGTTGATTTGCCCCAGGTAACAGCTTGTACAGCCTAGTTCTTGTTCTAGATTTGCCCAGAATGCCTCTTCTAGTGCTAAAATCTTACAAGAACAGAGGAAGTTTTAAAGACACATTTGAATTGTGTTAATGAGTATTGTTGTTCAGTTGCTAAGTCATGTCCAACTCTTTGTGACCCCATGAACTGCAGCATGCCAGGCTTTTCTGTATTCCACTATCTCCCAGAGTTTATGCAAATTCATGTCCTTTGAGTTAGTGATGCCATCCAACCATGTCATCCTGTCACGTTCTGCCTTCAGTCTTTTCCAGCATCAGGATTTTGTCCAGTGAGTCAGTTCTTCACATTAAGTGGACCAAGTATTGGAGTTTCCACTTCAACACCAGGCCTTCCAGTGAATATTCAGGGTTGATTTCCTTTAGGATTGACTGGTTTGATCTTCTTGTTGTCCAAGGGACCCTCTGGAGTCTTCCAGCACCACAATTTGAAAGCATCAATTCTTCAGTGCTCAGTAACAATTGTTAACACGTATATTATTAATTGTTTACACAGTAGGTGCTAGTTAAAGATTGTTGAATATTGAGCAATTTGTTAGCCTTTGATTCAGCTACAGTTTTAGAGAGAAAGCTGAAAGAAAACGCATCTTTTGGAAACCCCAAAACTAGCATCTGTAAATCCTGTCTCAGTGAAGAGGGCTGCTGCAGGTAAAGAGATTGCATGCTAATCTTTCATATTCCTGGCTTCTTACCTACCCCTGCACCCCCAACATTTACATGAGGCTTTATAAATACTTGACTTCCTCTCATGCTAACTTTTCTCAACTCTAGATTATTACTTGATGGGCATACCAGATCACCTGACCTGCCTCTTGAGGAACCTGTATGCAGTTCAGGAAGCAACAGTTAGAACTGGACACGGAACAATAAACTGGTTCCAAATAGGAAAAGGAGTACATCAAGTCTGTATATTGTCACCCTGCTTATTTAACTTCTATGCAGAGTACATCATGAGAAATACAGGGCTGGAGGAAGCACAAGCTGGAATCAAGACTGTTGGGAGAAATATCCATAACCTAAGATATGCAGATGACACCACCCTTATGGCAGAAAGTGAAGAAGAACTAAAGAGCCTCTTGATGAAAGTGAAAGAGAAGAGTGAAAATGTTGGCTTAAAGCTCAACATTCAGGAAACTAAGATCATGGCATCTGGTCCTATCACTTCATGGCAAACAGATGGAGAAACAGTGGAAAAAGTGGCTGACTTTATTTTTCTGGGCTCCAAAATCACTGCAGATGGTGATTGCAGCCATGAAATTATAAGGAACTTACTCCTTGGAAGGAAAGTTACGACCAACCTAGACAGCATATTAAAAAACAGAGACATTACTTTGCCAACAAAGGTCCATCTAGTCAAGGCTATGGTTTTTCCTGTGGTCATGTATGGATGTGAGAGTTGGACTGTGAAGAAAGCTGAGCACCGAAGAAATGATGCTTTTGAACTGTGGTGTTGGAGAAGACTCTTGCAGTTCCCTTGGATTGCAAGGAGATCCAACTATTCCATCCTAAAGGAGATCAGTCTTGAGTGTTCACTGGCAGGACTGAGGTTGAAGCTGAAACTCCAATACTTTGGCCACTTGATGCAATGAGCTGACTCATTGGAAAAGACTCTGATGCTGGGAAGGATTGGGGGCAGGAGGAGAAGGGGACAACAGAGGATGAGATGATTGGATGGCAGCACTGACTCGATGGACATGGAGGTGGATTCTGGGAGTTAGTGATAGACAGGGAGGCCTGGTGTGCTGTGGCTCCAGGGGTTGCAAAGAGTTGGTCACGACTGAGCAACTGAACAGAACTGATGAAGAAGTGAAGAAAGTCTAGATTTGTGTGGTTCAAGCACTAAGCCTATTCTCCAAGTTAGTTAGAACAAGGGCTTTCAACAGTAGAACAGTTTGTAATTGTTCCTCTACTGAGTTTTAGCCCTAGCTCATTGCATGGTTACATTTAGGTCATTAAAATTTGGTTTAATTGGAGCAAAGCATAAATGTCTGTTGCTTAGAAAATGAACAGTTTTGTATTTTATATTGTTTATATCAACCAATACTTATAATTGTCCAGGGACTAAATGGGTTTTTAAAGTTTATTTTAAAAGTCATGGCTCGTAGGGTGGGTTGATGGAGGCCAAGTTTGAACACATAATTATTAAAAGCAATCTTTTAAGAATTCTTTACGTGAAACCTCTATGTGTGAGGAGAACTCAAGGCTGACTGTAATTATGGTAGTGCAATTAGGCATTTTGACCTGGCAGATGCTCGGGGGGCCCAAGGCTGCTATCTGGCTGCTCCTGCAATCTCCTATTTGATGCTTTGCGAAGCTAGTTGGAAACAGCACTAAAGGTTTGTTGTAAAGATTTCTCAAGCCACTGGGTTCAGCAGATGAAGAGACATGATAACATGGTGACTATCTAAAAAGTTTAACAAACACCCTATTCTAATTCTCATCACTAAAGCCAGAATATACAAAATCCTGCAGGAAAAGTGAAAATGGTGCTCTAGGAAGTACAGCCTCAAGGTAAGATATTTTCTGAGGGGAACAAATACACTCAACTTCAGCATCTGAGTTTTGGTGGCTCTTTGATGCTGTTTACAAGCTCATTGTGACATTACACTCAGTTCATAAATGCAAAGGAACTGGATGTTGGTTTAGTGCAGTGGTTCTCAAGATGTGGTGCCTGAACCAGCAGCCTCAGCATCACTTGTAAATGTGCTGGAAATACAAATTCTCAGGCCCCACAATAGATCCACTCCAAAAACTGGGGATAGGGCCCAGCAATCTGAGTTTTCGTAAGTCCTCTAGATGACTCTGATGAATGCTAGAGTTTGAGAAGCACTGGAGAGAGAGATTTAAAAGAGGATATGTCTTGAGGAAATAGTGGAAACGGTGAGAAACTATTTTGGGGGGCTCCAGAATCACTGCAGATGGTGACTGCATCCATGAAATTAAAAGATACTTGTTCCTTGGAAGAAAAGCTATGACCAACATAGACAGCATATTACTTTACCAACAAAGGTCTGTCTAGTCAAAGCTATGGTTTTTCCAGTAGTCATGTATAGATGTGAGAGTTGGACCATAAAGAAAGCTGAGCACCAAAGAAATGATGCTTTTGAACTGTGGTGTTGGAGAAGACTCTTGAGAGGCCCCTGGACTGCAAGGAGATCCAACCAGTCTATTCTAAAGGAAATCAGTCCTGAATATTCATTGGAAGGACTGGTGCTGGAGCTCCAATACTTTGGCCACGTGATGCAAAGAACTGACTCATTGGAAAAGACCCTGATGCTGGAAAAGATTGAAGGCAGGGAGAGAAGGGGTTGACGGAGGATGAGATGGTTGAATGGCCTCACCAATGCGGTGGACATGAGTTTGAGTAGGCTCCAGGAGTTGGTGATGGACAGGGAAGCCTGGTGTGTCCATGGGGTGGCAAAGAGTCTGACACAACTGAGCAACTGAACTGAATTGATATCTTTCCAAGGGACATAGAGTTTCACTGCTGATGTGGAAAATTTGTTCAAACACTGATTAGGAAACCAGAATAACTATGTCAAAGACAAGAAAGAAGTCTTTCTAGAACCAAAGTGACAAAGCCAATAGCTCTCCTGTTGGATTTGAGGGTGAGGACATTCAAGGAAAGTGAGGAGGCATGGACATTTTAAAGAATTAGAAAGTGAATAGCCATCAGTTTTACACATGGTAATCTATATATGTCAATCCTAATCTCCCAGTTCATTCCTCTCCCTTTCCCCACCCTAGCCCGTGTCTACATGTTTGTTCTCTACATCTGCATCTCTATTCCTGCCCTGCAAATAAGTTCATCTGTACCAGTTTTCTAGATTCCACACGTGTTAATATACGATATCTGTTTTTCTCTTTCTGACTTACTTCATTCTGTATGACAGACTCTAGGTCCATCCACATCTCTGCAAATGACCCAATTTCATTCCTTTTTATTGCTGAGTAATCTATTGTATATATGTATCACATCTTCTTTATCCATTCATCTGTCAATGAACATTTACACTGTGTGCCCAGTCGTGTCTGACTCTTTGCAACCCAAAGGACTGTTAGCTCAGCAGGCTCCTCTGCCCATGGAATTGTCCAGGCAGGAACACTGGAGCAGGTTCCCATTCTGTACTGCAGGTGATCTTCCTGATCCAGAGACACTTGCATCTCCAGCACTGGCAGGTGGATTCTTAACCATTAGCAATACCTGGGAAGCCCTGTACATTTATATATCATGTGTAAAAGATAGCTAGTGAGAACCTCTTGTTCAGCATGGGGAGCTCAGCTCAGTGCTCTGTGATGACCTAGAGACATGAGGTGGGAGCTGGGAGGGAGGTCCAAAAGGAAGGGGATATATGTATACAAATAGCTGATTCACTTCATTGTACAATAGAAACTAACACAACATCGTTAAGCACTTATATTTCAATTAAAAAATTAAAAATAAACATTTTAAGAAATCTAAAGCTGTTCTGTCAAAAAAAGAAAGTGAATAGCCACTAGGCCCTTGTATAAATATGAAGTTAACTCATTTAATAACGCTCATATACTCTCTACCTTCAATTTTCTTTAGATCATTTGCAGTTAATAAGGTTTGTGCTTCTTGTTCATGAACTTGATGGTGAAACTAAGTGACAGACACCTCCACTTCTAACCTTTCTTATTGTGGTGTTGAGTGGGGGAGCGGTGGTAGGTGCAACTTGTGCATAAATTGTCTGGACATCTGAGCATAACTGGGGAAGCACGCTTAGTGGAATTTATTACGTGAATGACACGGGTGCCTCCATGTCATTCTTCATTTTAAGAATCTTCATTTTAAGGAGAAAGTTAGACTTATGAATTTGACCCAGTAACCATTTTGAGTCACCAGTGGAATCCGACCCTGGCAGTCACTCAGATTTGCCTCTTGACCAGGAATTCTATGAAAGAAAAGATGGGTTGTAGGTGAACAGGGAAAGTTGCTTCACATCAACAGCTCAGAGATCTTGGGGCATAAAGAAAAGTGTTTTTTGGTGCCTACGAGGAAAAGTACAAATCAACTGGGAAAGATAGCCCATCTTTCTCTTCTGTGAGGAAAATGGTTTTTGTTTTAGGGCCATCAGTACTCGAGGGAGCACAGTCAAGTGTTTTCTGCTTGTCAACAGCAGGGTTCAGACCCATGGTGGTGCTATGAACTTGGCAGTAGCCCAGACTACCAGCATCTTGAAAGAAATATGACATAGTGAAGTTTGCATTTCCTTCCCCATTTCATTTCATTCCCTATTTCATTCCCTTCCCTATATATACATTTTATAATATATATATATAAAACCAGTGAAATATATATAGGGCTTCCTTAGTGGCTCAGTTGGTAAAGAATCTGCCTGCAGTGAAGGAGCCCTGGGTTTGATCCCTGGCTCAGGAGGATCCCCTGGAGAAGGAAATGGAAACACACTCCAGTATTCTTGCCTGGAGAATTCCATGGATAGAGGAGCCTTAGGGGGCGGCAGTCCATGGGGTCACAAAGAGCTGGACATGTGCGACTAACTTTCACTTCACTTTCATATGCATATAAATTTAACTGAGGTATAGTTGCTTTACTTGTCACTTTCAGTTGTGTTTGATGGGGAAGGTCTGGGGGCAGGGATAAGACACATTTGTTTGTATCTGTATTTCCTCTGTCTCACAGTGTAACACCTAGGCCACAGCTCAGTGTACATAACAGGTGTTGAACTAATTATGCTGATTGAGAGACCCGTGAAGGCAAATCTTTTAGAGTGATTTGATGCTTAACAAAAAATGTGGCATGCTTGTAAATTATAAGCAAGCTGAGTCCATTTACTTAGCCAAATATATCGAACCAACCAGAAACCTTGTACTCTACTCACAGTGCAGGGCAGCCAGGAGAAAAAGACTTAAGAAATGTTAGACTTAGAAAACAATAAGACATATGTTTGTTCCACTGGGTTCTGTTTCCCACGTATGATTTTTTTTTTTAAATTTAACTGGAGGATAATTACTTCACGATGTTGTGTTGTTTTCTGCCGTACAATAAGGTGAATCAGCCATAAGTTGTGTGTGTGTGTAGCGTGTGTATGTTTCCTCCCTCTTGAGCCTCCCCCACCCATCTCTCACCCCTCTAGGGCATCACAGAGCACTGGGCTGATCTCCTGTGTTATATAGCAGCTTCCCACTAGCAGTCAATTTTACATGTATGATTTTTGCTTGTTAATCCGACTAAAATGCAGGACTTATTTGAGCACCAGCGGATGGCTGAGCTCTTTGAACATGCCTTCCTTCTACCTCCTCCTCCTTCCTCAGCCCTCTCTGCTCCCCGCCTTCACATCACCTCCATCTTTCTCTTTGCTCTCCCTGCTGTAAGTCCTGTGTTTTGGTGGCTTTCTCAAAACAATGCCCACCTTCCTGACAACATTTATGGCCCTATACTTCTGTTTCCTGGTGTTTGCTGTGTTGGCGAGGACCTCTGGGACCAACGATTGCCCAACTCTCGGCTGTACTTGCTTTGCCCTTGTTACCACTCTGTTGCCCAAGTTCATTTCAGTCAAGTTTAGTTTCCAGCGTTAGCCCTACCATGCTTCTTGGTGAGTGCACTTATGGCCCGTACCTACTACTCCACTTTATGAAATGATATTCAGGTCAAAGTGTGCACACACTGAACATACTAAGTAGTATGGAAGCCTTGTGTTTCAACCCAAAACATTAGCAATATTTGGAAGAGTGTGATCTGTGGACCACTTGCATCTGGGTGCAAACTAACAAAACAAATTCCTGGGCCCTCCCTAGAACTACTGGTTTTTGTTTCTGTAGTTCTCAGATGCTATTAAAAATAAAAAAACGAAAGACTGTCCCATTTGAGAGTCACTGATTTATATCTTGTTCTTAATCTTGGTTGAAAGTCTCAGCATGGAGGAAATGGGGAGAGAGGAGGGGAGTTTCTTAAAAACAAACAAACAAACATGAGGGGCTGGCCACACAAGTAAGTAATTTCTGAATGTAGGGATTAACCACTGGTGTTTTAAAAAAGCCTCCAAAGGGAATCTAGAGTGTAGCTGCATTTGAAAACAACTGCTTTAGTCAAGATAATTCAATATATGCACTTTTAAAAGTCTGTAATATAAAATTGCTTTAATAAAGTTTATCCACATTGCCTAAAACCTTCCTGTCTGAAGGTCATGTCAATAAATGTCTTCCTTTCTGTGTTGTGCTGTGGAACTGTCTTCCCTTTTCTGGTCTTCTTTCTGTTTCTGGCTTTTTTTTCTGATTAAGTAAACAACAGGAGCAAATATAAGGCTGGCGGTCCACTGCTGGAACTGGTATAGCAGGTGTGTTTTGTTGTAAAAAGGCTATAGTTAAAAATAGAGATTTTTCACGTGAAAAATCTAGGCAAGAATACTGGAGTGGGTTGCCAAGCCCTTTGCCAGGGGACCTTCCCCACCCAGGTACTAAACCTGAGTCTCCTGCATTGCAGGCAAATTCTTTGCCATCTTAAGTACCAGGGAACCCATGGTGAAGGCAAAGCTAGAACTCTCCACACTGGAGCCACCCTCCCCAGGAGTGCTCAGTAGCATCTGTCACTCCCTCAGAGGGAGCGAGTCACCTCCGGCCCCCGCCCAGCTGGCTAACACTGACCACTTCTATCGGGCTCTATAGGTGCTGTATTTGTGACTTTTCATGTAAAGAAATGAATTTAATCAGTCAGCATTTGAGTACCCACTATGTGTCACATACTCCAGGATAAATGCTTTTCTTTTTCTCACACAAAGCTGTAAACTATACATTGTCCTATTCATAGGGAACTCAGAGGTTGGCCAGGATTGGAGCTTGGCTTGGCTGGGGCACTAGATCCAAATTCCATCCAACTCTATGTTCTCAAAGCTTCCCCAGTTTCTCATGCTTGTAGGAACTGCAGTAATTCTGGCTTAGTTTCATACCTCTTAGATTTGAGAGAAGGAACTTTCTGGTGCACCGTGTGAGGTATTTTGCATTCCATTAAGGCTTCATCATCTGGATTAAGGGAATTTAAAAATCAGTAAATTTGGGGAGGGCTTTAGTCTAATTAGGTTCAAGTGTCAAAGTAGAAGTTTTGGGGGCAATTGAAGACAGATTTGCAATCGTGTCAAGTGGATGCAGTCAGATATGTAACCTGAACATTTCAAGGACAGTTAATAATGGCTTCTCAGGGAACTGAATGGGAAGAACATTTGTTTGATGTAGTTAGTTCTCTGAGCAGTTTTTTTCATAACACAAATTGCTAAGTGCACCTCTGGTGAAGTGAGGCCTCATGCTCACAGCTCAATAGTGGTCACTTTAGCTTCTGATTGCCTAGAGTACCAGCCTGTTGGTATAGTTTTCAACTGGTGTTGTAAATATTTTATCAGAGTTAGTTCATTAAATAGCATTTTATGTTCTTAGTATGATTTTCAGTGACATCTTGGGGCCAGAATCATTCTTTTAGAAATGAATCTCAAGTTCAAGGTATTAGTGGAAAAATTCCATTTCTGTGTTCATTCAGTGACACAGCCTTTCTATAATGAAAGCATGCAACTGTTTTATCTACAGCACTTTGGGGTCGCTGAGTAAGGACTCAAAGGGAGGCAAAGCTGAGCCATTCTGTGTCTAAAAAACACACGGAATGATAAGGAGGAATGGAGGACATTTAAGGTCCATAAAGAGGATAGTTTAAAAAAAAACTTAAAAAAATTTTATTTTGTATTGGGGTATAGCCAACTAACAAATAATGTTGTGGTGGTTTCAGGTGAACAGCAAAGTGACTCAGCCATAAATATACGTGTATCCATTCTCCCCCACACTTGCCTCCCGTTTAAGCTGCCACATAATATTGAGCAGGGTTGCATGTGCAGTAGAGTTGCTTCTTGTTGATTATCTATTTTAAATGAAACAGTGTGTACATGTCCATCCCAAATTCCCTAACTGTCTTTCCTCCCTACCCTTCCCCCAGCCCCGGCAACTGTTAAGTTCCTTTTCAAAGCTGTGAGTCTGTTTCTGTTTTGTAAGTAAGTTCGTTTGTATCATTTCCTTTTAGATTCCACATATAAGGGACATATACGATATTTCTCCTTCTCTATCAGACTTACTTCACTCAATATGACACTCTTTAGGTCCATCCATGTTGCTGCAAATGGCATTTCATTCTTTTTAATGGCTAAGTAATATTCCATTGTATGAATATACCACATCTTCTTTACTCATTCTTCTGTTGATGGATAATTAGGTTGCTTCCACGTCTTGGCTATTGTAAACAGTGTTGCAATGAACACTGGGGTACATGTATCCTTTCAGATCATGTTTTTCCCAAGATATATGCCCAGGAGTGGGATTGCAAGGTCATATGGTAGCTCTATTTTTAGTTATTTAAGGAACCTCTATATTGTTCTGCACAGTGGCTGTACCAATTTACATTCCTACCAACAGTGTAGGAAGGTTTCCTTTTCTGCCCACTCTTTCCAGCATTTACTGTTCATGGATTCTTTGATGATAGCCATTCTGGCTGGTGTGAGGTGATATTTCATTATAGTTTTGATTTGCATTTCTCTAATTATTAGCAACAGTGAATATCTTTTCCTGTGCCTATTGGCCATCTGTAGTCTACTTTGGAGAAATGTCTGTTTAGGTCTTCTGCCCATTTTTTTGAGTGGGCTGTTTGTTTTGATGCTGTTAAGTGTCATGAGCTGTTTGTAAATTTTGGAGACTAATGATTAGTCACATCATTTGCAATGATTTTCTCCCAATCTGTAGCCTGTCTTTTCATTTTGCTTATTATTTCCTTTGCTATGCAAAAGTTTTTGAGTTTAAGTAGGTCTCATTTGTTTATTTTTGTTTTTATTTCCATTATTCTGGGAAAAAGATACTGCTGCGATTTATGTCAGAGAGTGTTCTGCCTATTTTTTTTTTCTACCTATGTTTTAAGAGGAAATATTTGAAAAGCAACAAAGGAAAAGCAACAAAAATCATACAGAGAACCCCATAAGGTTATCAGCTGATTTTTTTTTTCCAGTGGAAACTCTGTAGGCCAGAAGGGCAAAATATATTAAAGTAATGAAAGGGGAAATCTACAACCAAGAATATTCTAACCAGTAAGACTCTCAGTTAGATCTGACAGAGAAATCAGAAGCTTTATAGGCCAAACAAAAGCTAAGAGAATTCAGCACCATCAAACTAGCTTTACAAGGAACAAAAGACATTTAAAATATTAAAGTTAATAGTTATCAGGATAGGAAAAACATTTGTGGCTGTTTAGTGAGATCATGTTCAATGAATTTTTCACCTTTGTACTCCTGCAGTCTGCTGTGGGGTGGGTGGCTTTGTTTACTAAAGTATTGTCTACCTCTGTCCTCATTGGCTCGGGGTCCAGCTGAGCCTAATCTTGAGGGTAGTAAGACTTAACATTTATAGCTGACCCAACTGGAAAAGACCAGATAGACACTTCACCTTCCTACTGCCTGGAGAGGTACTGGGAGACTGAGGACTGAAGGGTACCCTGTGCTTTATTGGTGATGATCTCAGATGGCCTTGGCCTGCAGTGGCTTGAAGCAGGGTTTCCGTTTCCCAGTCAGACACTGAAGTCAGGCTGCAGCAGTGAGAGCTGAATTTTGACCACTAGACCTGTGGGCAGTGACGAGGACCTGGCCCATCGGCAGGCAGAAATGAATTCCCTAAAAGATATGGAAAGTAGCAAAACAAGAAAAATATTTATTAGGTAGAAAAAGAGTACATGTGGATAGACACATGGGCAAGCTCATAGAGTCATGCCCTTCTGATAATTCAGGTCACTTATGTGGGGCATCTCTTCTGGGTTTCCTTTGGCCAATCATCTTGCTTTACCTCGTTCTGAGTCCATATTTTGTTTATCTCAGGACCCTCCTGTGTGTGTACTCACATGCATCTCTTAGTCAAGGTGGATTCTGGCCAAGAGGCCGCTGGGTAGGTCTCCCTTTTTGATCTCCAAGGAGCTTATCTGTGCATGTGTAGTCAAGGTTTCCTTGACTTGGAGAATGAGGAATATGTGGTCTTTTATCTCTTCTGGGTAGAGCTCAGCTCCTTTCTCCCTCCTGCTATTTTGGAGTATCGGTTCACAGGGGACAAAGTCTGGCTGCTTAGCTTGGGGCCCTTATATCTCTTGTCCCATGGGGATTCTGTTCCTGCACTTCCTCTCTGACTAGTGCATTGCTGGGGCTACCAAAACCACACCCAAGATGAAGGAAGAGTCTGCTATCCTGCCTCTCCAATGAGGGAAATCATCATGCTCCAGGATATAGAGCCTGTAGATTCTGTCCCAGACCTGGTCATGGTGGGTCAGAGAGATTGGTCTCCTCAGACCCTCACATGGGGATTTTTGATTCTTGCAGTCTCTTTAAAGGAAGGGCCCAGGACTGGAGACAACACGTCCTGAAATTCATCCACAGAAGTGCCTACAGATCAGCCTTGGCTATAAGCTTAGTTTCCTTGTTTCCTTTTGGTGAAGGCTTGCCTAGCAACTGACAGCTCTTCATTAGGCAACAGTCTTGCAATCTTTCAGCATGGAGATAGTAGAGAATAGTGGCAATGAATTCCAGGATTGGCATCATTCAGACTAGCATACCAGTCCTGATTTACCAGTTACTAGCAATGGCACCCCACTCTAGTACTCTTGCCTGGAAAATCCCATGAACGGAGGAGCCTGGAGGGTCAGACATGACTGAGCGACTTAACTTTCACTTTTCACTTTCATGTATTGGAGAAGGAAATGGCAACCCACTCTAGTGTCCTTGCCGGGAGAATCCCAGGGATGAAGGAGCCTGGTGGGCTGCCATCTATGGGGTTGCACAGAGTCGAACACGACTGAAGCGACTTAGCAGCAGCAACAGCAGCAGCAGCAGCAGCAGCTGTGTGTGCTGGATCACAGAGCTCTGAGCCTCAATTTCCTCATCTGTAAAATAAGATAATATTAAAATGTGTGGGGATATTAGAGGATTATTTATCAAGGGCTATCACAGAACCTGGCACTTAAGTCCTGGATTAATAGACATTGTTTTTAATAAGGAAATGTTCCCCAAAGTAACCTCAAATTCTCATACATCAATCAGATGTCAAAAGGTCCCTGAATTTTCAGAACTCCTTTTACAGATCACTATCAGCAACAGTAAAGATTCCTTCTGCCTGGAATTCTCTTCCACAAGAAATTTATATGTTTAGGTTCCTCAATATACTCAGAAATTGAAACAAAAGCCACCTTTTTGAGATTTTTCTCTTACCATCTTACTTAAAAGGTCAACACCCTGTTAAGAATTCATATCTGTTGTTCAGTCACCCAGTTTTTTCTGACTCTTGGTGAACCCATGGACTGCAGCACACCAGGCCTCCCTGTCTCTCACCATCTCCTGGAGTTTGCCCGAGTTCATGTCCATTGCATCAGTGATGCCATCCAGGCATCTCATCCTCTGATGCCATCTTCTCCGTCTGCCCTCAGTATTTCCCATCATCAAGGACTTTCCCAATGGGTTGGCTGTTTGCTTCAGGTGACCAAAATACTGGAACATCAGCATCAGTCCTTCCAGTGATCATTCAGGGTTGATTTCCTTTAAGATTAAATAGTTTGAGTCACTTCTTATTTTTTCCTCTTGGCAATTATCACTATGTAGTATGGTATTTTAATTTATTATCATTATCTTCCAGTAACTCCTTATATTATGAGGGCAGGGATTTTTGTCTGTATTGTATCCTCAGGGCCTAGGGGAGTACCTGGTACTTGATAGTTAATGAAGGTTTGATTACTTTTGACAGAATACCATGCTGCTTGAATGAAGTGGGAAGTCATTGGAGGATATTGAGCAAGGAGTGACATGATCTGACTTACATTTAATAGGATCAATCTGGGAAGCCAGAATATTATCACTGTTACTTCTCCATTGTACCCATTATTCATCCATTCATTCAGTAGCCAGGTTTGAACATACAAACCCTCCAACTGGAATGGAATATTTTCTCTGGAATAATCACACCCCCACACCCCCACATACCCATCTTGTTTCTGTTGAGTCCCAAGGAAGAACCAAGCAGATACCACTACTTCATGGCGTCTTCCAAATGTAGATAGTCATAAGCTAGGTCCATATTCATAATCAGCTTTACTGTATTCAGTTTGAACAAACACAGTCCTGGTTGAGGCCTGCATATATTGGCACAATGAGACAATCAAATGCCAAAGGCTGTATGCAATGATTCAGGGAGAGAATGTTGGTTTGGGTTTTGAGCAACCTCTCCAGGCAGCACTCTTGCTTCTGTCCCAGGTTCCCCATCTTCTTAAGGTACTTCTCCCATAGGGCCTACTGGAGTCTTATCTTGGCAGAGCTCAGTATAACAAAATTAAAAGCAAAAATTAAAATCTTAAACTTGTTTGGTAAAGGCTTCAAGAGCAACTTTGGGTAGGATTATGGTATTTTTAAGTGAGATTCATTGTAGAAGGTGATGAGAAAGGATTTATAGCCTTGGACTTAAGGTGTTTACAACCACGTTTCTTATCCTAAGAAGGGAAGGGCTAATGACCACTTGCATCAGTACTTTTGAATATTTGCTCACCCTTGGTTTATACACCACCACATAATGCATATGCCCTAAACATCAGCCAGGTGAAAGATGCAGGCGCAGTGCCTTCAATAGTGGAAGGAAAGACAGATGACTGTAGTAACGGAAAGGTTTAAAATAATCAGTAATTCATCTTTGTTGGTTGTTTTAAAATAATTTATTTTCTAATGACACACTCAAGAATTTTAAACATTTTTCTAGCTGAAACCTCCTACACTCTGCCAAGACCTTCAGTCCCTTCTCCACTCTTCTGGTCTTTTTGAGAAGAACTGGAGGGGAAACAGAGATGGACGGGGACTCAGGAAGGGAGATGATATAAAATTTTTACTTTGAAGTTTGATTTATTGATCTCTCTGTCTTGTGTAGATGTCAGTAATGTGAGACATGAAAGCACACACAGAACATCACAAAATATTATTTAGTCCCATAAAATGTCATTCTGGGTTGACACTGGCAATTTAAAGTGATTACTGGAGTTTCCTTTTGATCACTCATCCTGTTCTTCAAATGTAAAGACAAATATGGACTGAACGGCCTGCTAATTACATTTCATTTTGTAAAATACCTTTTTCTTCCACGATTGATTTACAGACCTTTTTTTTTTTCAAATAATGCAAAGTAGAACATGACCATTACCTAAAACTTACGAAATTTACACTTAAGAAGTTACTGAACGACAGCTTTGAAAAGTTTCTCAGAGTTATGTGAAGAACAGTTTTATAATACAGATGGTTCTTATAACTGACAGACATTTACACTCTTTTCAATAAAATGTGTTCCAGCACCTTGACAAATTATTGTCTAATACTGCACAAATATGGCATTAATGAAGAAATAGAAAAAAAACACCATCAGCTTAACTATCAAAATCATCAATATTCATTTTAATGTGATTAAATACATGACGATGTGTGAACAGACTGTTTCCTTGACTTGCTGGTTTAAATTTTAGACAGCTGATGGTATTGAAGAATTGTTTATTTTGTAATTGCAATGCATGTTATGTGTCTAACATAATATGAGCATTTTCTTAATAGAATATTCATATTTGGGAATTAAATCTTGGTGTAGTCAAGTTACATTTTTAAGCCTATTGGCTTAATAGGAACACAATACAGACTTGTGGTATTTCAAATGTTCCTTTATTTTAAAATACATCCCTTAAAAATGAATTTCCGCAGATTTCAAAGAGTTGGGTGAAGTGAAGAGAAATAGATGTATCAGGGGACTGAAAATTCAAGGTGACTTTTATAAAAAAATTGAGTGGTCCTACTTTGGTTCAAATGCTAGAAGTTTTCCGCTTCCTAGACTTGCTTTGCAGATGGCAACACAGAACGGTTCTGGTTCAGTTAGTATCCTGCTAGAATGAATTATGAGAAGTCCAGACATGATTTAGTGACTTGGAGCTGCTGCTTTGAGTTCTGAAAATGGTGAATATAGTCAGAAAACATCAGAAATAATCACAAAAAATGACCCTATAAATCTTAAACACTTCACTGAAAAAACATGTCCAGAAAATAATGCTTACCATGTATTAATGTCTCATGTTGAGGAAGCAGAGATTTCTCGAGTTATTCAATTGAGCCATTTTCTTAAGCTTAGCTGGCAAATAGTCCATGGCCAGTTGTACCTCATCTCAAATGACAGACACTAGGATGACATGGATAAATGGGATGACGTCTTTAATATAAGTATTTGACAGTGATGGCCTTAGTTTGCTTTACAATAGTGATTCTTCTGGGGGAAGGGTGTTAGAGAGAATTGAAAGAATTGGTGCCAGAGAAATGCCCCTGACACGTTGTGTGAGATGAATGCTTATATTTAGGGCAGGCCCCTGTGGATTTAAAGGTAGCCCATACAGAGTTCACTGGAGTGGACAGGGGTTAAAACAATTTACTTGATTGAATTTCAAATTAACCAACCTAGAGACCATCAGGTTCACACTTATTTTTAGATGAACAATTTAGAATTAACAGGAAAAAATTTCCTTGTGATTCTCAATACCTTAAAAAGTCAATAACATTCTCCACAGAAGCTAACAACTGCAAATATTATTTCCTCAAAAGCCTTTCCTGACTTACTTTCTAGAACACTCCCTCATAGACATCATAGCATCGTGTCTTTTCATAATCTTGGTATTTGATTATTTTACTGATTGCCATCCTACCTGCTTGTTCCTGGCTGCTTTGTCTGCCACTGTATTTTTAGTGTCTGTTCAGTACACACTCAGTGGGTATTTGTTGACTGAATCATAAACAAATGAGTCTGGTTCGTAGTCCTGAGGGCCCTGATAGCCTATATGGACAGGTAGAAAACATGGGTAAATGTCACCAGTAATGCCCAGAGGGTGATATAAACATGAGCACAGAATACACTGTGTACAGAGTGTGCCTCAAGTTCTGAGAAGCTTTATTTCAAGGAGCACTCAGGTGACAAAGGCCCATGCAGTGACACCACGCCCGCTCCACCTGGCCAGTCATTTAGTGCCTCACTTTCATGCATGGGCGGCCACATCTCCCTCTAAATTATCAGGACTTTTTCATGTGCCAGTGACAGAAAACCTAACTTGATTTGGCTTTTAACAAAAGAGAATAGAATCCCATCTCTGAGAATATGGCTAGTTAGATATTTGAACTGACGAACAATAGACTGGTTCCAAATAGGAAAAGGAGTACGTCAAGGCTGTATATTGTCACCCTGCTTATTTAACTTCTATGCAGAGTACATCATGAGGAACGCTGGGCTGGAAGAAGCACAAGCTGGAATCAAGATTGCCAGGAGAAATATCAATCACCTCAGATATGCAGATGACACCACCCTTATGGCAGAAAGTGAAGAGGAGCTAAAAAGCTTCTTGATGAAAGTGAAAGAGGAGAGTGAAAAAGTTGGCTTAAAGCTCAACATTCAGAAAACAAAGATTTTGGCATCTGGTCTCATCACTTCCTGGGAAATAGATGGGGAAATAGTGTCAGACTTTATTTTTTTGGGCTCCAAAATCACTGCAGATGGTGATTGTAGCCATGAGATTAAAAGGCGCTTACTCCTTGGAAGGAAAGTTATGACCAACCTAGATAGCATATTCAAAAGCAGAGACATTACTTTGCTGACTAAGGTTCGTCTAGTCAAGGCTATAGTTTTTCCTGTGGTCATGTACGGATGTGACATTTGGACTGTGAAGAAGGCTGAGTGCTGAAGAATTGATGCTTTTGAACTGTGGTGTTGGAGAAGGCTCTTGAGAGTCCCTTTGACTGCAAGGAGATCCAACCAGTCCATTCTGAAGGAGATCACCCCTGGGATTTCTTTGGAAGGACTGATGCTAAAGCTGAAACTCCAGTACTTTGGCCACCTCACGTAGAGTTGACTCATTGGAAAAGACTTTGATGCTGGGAGGGACTGGGGGCAGGAGGAGAAGGGGATTACAGAGGATGAGATGGCTGGATGGCATCACAGACTCAATGGACGTGAGTCTCAGTGAACTCCAGGAGTTGGTGATGGACAGGGAAGTCTGGCGTGCTGTGATCCATGGGGTCACAAAGAGTTGGATACGACTGAGAGACTGAACTCAACTGAACTGAAGCAGTCTCAGCTTTCAGCCCCATTGATATTCCTTCCCTTTTCTCAGAAACTTCCGTAAGTATTTCATTGTTATCTTTTATGCTCTTTCTGCATCGCATGCTCATTCTTCAGCTAATTAATGTGGCCAAGGTGGAGAGCACTCACTTCCATGAAAATTTCATTAGCTGACTTTGGAGCACAGATGAATGTGCAGTGGAATCAGTTCCAGTAGATGGGGATACCAGGGAGGGACATCTCAAGTGATCATTCTCCCACGTTAATCACTCTTTATCCACTCAGTTCCTGGTTTGACGGTCTTTCATGTTTGGTATAAAGCCTACTAGGACCTGGAAAGAAGCAAAGAATGAGAGAAAGAGAAGCTGAGATCTCTGTGTATTTGTGCTTCTGCTCTGAGTCCTGACAAGCTATCCTTGAACAACACTTACTAGCTGTTCCAAGAAATGTTATCAAATAATTGCTTAAGTCACAGGGTAAGTCTCTAAGCTGTCTGTTTGCCCCTCCTTCATCACAACCATTTTAATAGAACACTGCTTCAAGCTCTGAAAGGAATGAGATATAAGCTAACTGAGGGAGGCACCCTGGATCAGTGATGGTTAACTAATCTGTGTAGCTTAGACAGTGTAGACTTTACATTTAGCTTACTGTGTATGTTTATAATGATTTCACCCTTAGTAATTTCTTTTGAATAGATAAGGTATATGTAATCCTTTATGTCTTTATCTTAATATATATTTATAACCTTTGCTTTGATATATTGTATCAAATAAACTTCTAAATTGCAGATTTAATTGTTGAATACATTTAATTAACCTGAGCACAGAAAGGCGCTGCTAAGATTCCTTTCCAGAAAGGTTTTGTTTCCCTAACTGCACAATGCTATTAGCAAACTGTTTTCAGCTGTCAGCCCTTTCAGAGGTTGGAGACCGCTTTCTCAAGATCTTGCCTTTCCAGGGTGGTGTGATGGTTAAAATTATGAGTCAACTTGGCTAGACCACTATACCCAGATATTTGGTCAAACTTCATCGTAGATGTTTCCGTGAAGGTATCTTTTTAGGTGACATTAATATTTAAATCAGGACACTTCCTGAAGAAATCCTTGCCCTCTGTCCTGTGGGTGGGCCTAATCCAAGTAGTTGAAGATCTTAATAGAAAACAGATGATCACCCCAGCTAGGGTGAGCATTCTACAGTAAACTGCCTCTGGGCTCAAACTGTAGTACCTTCTCGCGTCTGCATCTTGCAGCCTGCCCTGTGAATCCTGGATTTACCAGGCCTCTGCAACTTGG
>SJYC01119326.1:0-52083 GCA_006408675.1 Madoqua kirkii
AACAATAACAAATAATGACATATTAATAAAATTTACCTAATCTATGTAAACAATGCACAGACTCATAATAACATTTAGACCAAATAACTTATTGACATAAACAATTACAGATATCTTTAGAAAGAAATTGCAGATACTTTAACAAGAATAATTAAAATTAGAGAAAACTTCTGCAAGACCAAAACCCCAAAGTATTTTCCACTTTCACTAAAAATTTCGATAGGCAACAGAACTTCACTTCTGGGTCAAAATCATATTGCAAATTTTCAGGCCAACAGATTATTCAAAAACAGCTAGAAAAGGTACATGCATTCTGGAAAAAGAAAGATTATAACTCGATATGTAGATGTGAATATCATTATGTCATTACCCATGCATGCTAAGCTTCTCATTCTCACCCGAGTCTTATGTCAGAGAAGAAAACTTTCTTCTGGGTCACTTATTTTCCTCAATCTTCCTTCTTTACCCCAGAGGAAATAAAGGCTTAAATTTCTTCATCTTTTAAGTAAATGTAGATCTTCAGAGATGGGGAAGACACCCAGCTAACAATTTTAAATCATTTTCTTAAAATTTCCAGAAGTTCCATGTGGCCAGACACATTAAAAAAAAAAAAAAGTGACAAATAACTCGTCTTCAACAAATTCCATTTCAAAGAAGGATTTTGGGAGAAACCAACAAACAAAAAACTACAGGTAGAATCAATGTTTGAGTGGGTTAAGAGAAAAAAGAACTATCTGAATTTAGATGGAACATTTCCAGGAACAATAACACAGGCGTGCATCTCATCCTCTTTTTGATCTTCATTCTGATGTGGAGATCGAGATGGAACTTCGACTTTCCAGTTCATCGACTCTAGCCATGGGCTTCTGCCCTCTGAGTAGGTATAGGCTCCTAGTGTTTGCATATTGAGATGATCCTCTCACTTCACTGAGAGCAACTTCATGAGATGGAACAGGATACATTTGATCTCCTTGCCTGTATCTGATTTGGGAAACAGTGAGTTGAGGTACAAGGATTTGCATTGCAAAAGAAAGGCAAAATGGCTCGAAGACAATTTTACCCTCATTGGGGACTTTTTCTGGGCTCCCTGCAAACTCCTCTTGAATAGCTCATGCTGACTCACTGGCTTTGGGGACACGCTTATTGTAGTCAACATTTTTTATGGCACTTGATTGTGACATCTTAGATTTAGCCGTGTTGCTTGGCAACACATGAACATTTTCACTTTGACTTACCTAAATTCAAATTTTAAACTTTCAGAAAGAGCAGAGATGGTTTTAAGATTTAGCATTTTATATTTATAAGGAAAAAATATACTCTCTTCTAATGTATTCGCCTACCAGAAGAAATTCTAAGTTTTGTGCTAAACAACTCCATTTATATCTATTTAAATGTCCCTGTCATTCCCTTCAGTTTTCATCCCAGCTGTTCCCATCACTATCCACAGTCAAAAAAATATATATATCCTTATACATTTTTAGTCATACTGTCTGCTCTAGAAAGGAATGTGCAGTAATTCAAATAATGCCTCAGTCTATCATCAAACATAATTGGCAAAAGAGAGCATGAAAAGGGTGAGAAAGAAACAAAGAGGGAGAAGAAGTGGGAAGAGGACTAGCCAGAGGAGGGGAAGAGAAGAAAAAAGAAAGAAAGAGGGATGGAGGAAGGAGGAAAAAGAAAGGGAGTTTACATATGATCTGCCATTCAAGAATTACTTTTCTCTATGTGACAAACTAGTTTTGAAGGGACTCATATACACAATAATTATCATTAAGATTCAAACAATGTAATAAGAACAGAATGGATGGTTCTTCAAAATTTAGCATATCAACAAATGTTTGTAATGACTCTCAAACACAGATACTCATCACAGCATGATTTAATACAAATTATTTAACACATCCAAAAATGAGGGAATGATGAATTACGATATATTAGCATATCTATGCACTACGGACTCCCCTGGTAGCTCAGAGGATAATCGTGTCTGCTTACAATGCAGTAAACCCGGATTCAATCCCTGGCTGGGAAAGATCCCCTAGAGAAGAAAATGGCAACCCACTCCAGTACTCTTGCCTGGAAAATCCCATGGATGGAGGAGCCTGGTAGGCTATAGTCCATGGGGTCATAAAGAGTCAGACACGACTGAGCGACTTCACTTTCTTTCTATGGAGATATGCTAATACTCTATCTGGACAACAACATTGTGATTGTGGATTATTTAACAATAAGGAAAGATGCTAACAGTATATTAGATTATTAAGCATAGAGTAGGTTTCAAAACTTTCATGCAGAATATGATTCTAGTTTCTGAAAAAATAAGATGTGTATGTGGACATAGAAAACAAACTTATGGTTACCAAAGGGGAAGGGGTGAGGGAGAGATAAATTATGAGTATGGAATCAATGGATATATAAAATAGATTAATGACAAGGACTTATATATAACACAGGTAACTATATTTAATATCTTGAGAAGAATAAAAAAAATGTGTATAACAAATAACTTTGCTGTACTCCCAATAACACAATATTGTAAATCAACTATACTTCATTAAAAAATGTGTGTGTGTATGTGTGTCCGTGTGTAATAAGGGCAAAAGATATACCAGTTTCTTAAATTGTAGGATTATAAGAGACATATTATTTTGCCAAGTTTTACTCAATAAGTATGTATTGTTTTTATAATATGGAAAGTAAGCCAATTCAAGTTGCTTTTATACATGTTGTGCAGTAGACTAAATTAACGATCAGTTTTGTCTGAGCTGAATATTAACATAATGTATATCATCTGCAAACCATCCTTCTATACTCCACTCTGTGATACCTAGGTTTCAACTTTGCAAGTAGTCTGCCTCCTTTCCAGCAAGTTTCCTGTTAGATTCTACCAGTGGGGGCACTACAGAGACTGAAAGGCAAACACAGAGAAAAAGGAGATGCTCTTCCCATCTGCTCATTTATGTAGGTGTCACCCCAGCGGTGGCCTGTCACGTCGTGATTTGTTTCACTCGGCAGCTTATGTCAGCACTCCTAGAACAAGGCTCACTGCACCCCCTTGGTAGTTCTAGCATAAACTGGGCAGTGTCCTCTCCCAATTACTAACCCCCCTAACTCAGTCACTCCTAAAACTAATCATGTGTGAGGGGAAGCAAGGCAAGAGAAGGCTCCCCTTCCACATATCAATGCTGAGCTCACACACTCGGCTGCACCCTGAGTGGGCAGTGTGTACCCCAATGGTGGGGCAGGTGGCAGAGGTACAGAGTGGCTGGCAGGCCCATCAGATTGGCAGGGCAGGAAATCATCTTACTCAGCAATTCTCTTTAAAAACTGTTATGATACAGCAGAGTTCAAGTCCAGGAGTAGAAATGTATAGTAACTGAGGACAAAGGTTGGGACCTCACCCATGGCCTGTTGGAACAGACTCTGTTTGAGCTCTGCCTCAGTTCTGAAACCTGAATCGAGGAGATTCACTTGATTTTGTCACCTGAATCTGCCAGCTGGGGAGTCACAGCTGAGGGCCAGGAGTTCCTCAACTGAGTACACTGGCCTTTTGTGTTGGCCAGCAATTCAAAAGGTCATGATGTCCCAGAGGGAATCACTACTGTCCCATGCAACGGAACGGAAACCAGGGAGCAATAAGAACATTCACATTTCTCTGGCTACAATGACCCTGAACTATTCTGATTTCATAAAGACCATACACAGTCTTGGAAGTTGCACAAGACCTGGCACTTTAGACTTCTTACGGCTCCTAGGACACTTACAGTGATAATTCAAATGCTTACAATTAGCAAAATCTTTATGTGTTGATTCTCAAATAAAAAAGTATGCATGCGGATATGAATCAGTTAAAGGAAGTGAATGCTATAGACTTACTATAAATTTGCCAGAACAGGGTAAAAGTTGAGACTTTAAACTGACTAATGTTTTCTATTCCTCTCACATTTTTTATATGAGTGATTATAGATGATGAAAAGAATGCTGTAGATTAAGTAAATTTCAGATCTTGTAAAGTAGTTGTTGTGTAGTAGCTCAGTCGTGTCCAATTCTGTGACCCCATGGGTTGCAGCACACCAGGCTTCCCTGTCCTTTACTGTCTCCTGGAATTTGCTCAAACTCATGTCCAGTGAATCTATGATGCTATCCAACCATCTCATACTCTGTCACCCCCTTCTCTTCCTGCCCTCAATCTTTCCCAACATTAGGGTCTTTTCCAATGGGTCAGCTCTTCGCATCTGGTGGCCAAAGTACTGGAGCTTCCACTTCAGCATCAAGTCCTTGCAATGAACAGTGAGGGTTGATTTCCTTTAGGACTGACTAGATTGACTGTAAAGTGGAGAGAAGGGAAAACAAAGGAGAAATGGAGAAATAAAATTTTGCACTGATGAACTGTGAAATTTACCTGTGTAATGTGGGAAGGTTTTTAAGACTTTAGAAATAAATTAAGAATGGGCTATGACCAAGAAAGAAGAGATAGAACAAAGAAAAGAAACAGAAATAATTAATTTTTTAAAAAAGCAAAAGAAGTTTCTGCAGCAAGTCCAGTGGTCCTGCCTGACCAGTTGCAGCCTCACAGTGGCAGATTCTAAGATCCTAAGCATCTGGGTAAACAAGGCTGCTGCAGGGAGTCTCTGGAAAACCCCAAGAGGAGGACCACAGTGTAGACCTCTAGGATATGAGAGCAAACGGATGCTCTCTTCGATACATTCTTTTCTTCTTTTTTGAAACAGTTCCTGGAGTGCTTTTGATCCTTAAGAGACTGAACTCCTGACTATGGGACTGTTGACTGAGAAAAAAAAAAAAAAGCACAACCTTAAAACTGCAAGTTAAGCGTTATTTGGCAGACAAACTCAGGACTTCAGCCTAGGATGCAGCCTCTCAGATTTCTGAAGAGATAAGGGAAGAGTCAGGATATTCAGTTTTTGCAACAAAGACCAGGTAGTCAGAACTTCCAAAGACTATCTGTAATTAATCAGAAAAGTAGACATCTCAAGTTCATGAATCTGGTGCTTTTCTATATATGGGAAGGTGCAAAAGTCTGGGTTCATTGAAATCATGCCCTTGATATGAACTTCAGCTATCAGAGGGCAGCGTCCTGTGCTTTTTAGTCCTGAGAGTCTGTAGGGTGCACCATTGAGGTTGGCTGTAGCAGCTGATGGCTTCGTGGCTGCAATGTTCTCTGTTCACTGATATGGCAGGCAACATTTTTCCTCTCACAAGACATGAAATTGACCATCCAACCTGTAGTACCCATCATGAATGGGGTATTACATGGTCCACCAAACCAACAGTTTGGGCAAGTAATTAATCAAGTGGATATGTTCTTAAGAGCTCAGGGTAGCTGCAGCCTTCCCTTGTATTTAAATGTCCTTCTTTGATACTCATCCTACTGCGGTGTTTCTTCTTCTCTGATCCAAAGAATTTTCTTATGACAGAGGAAAACAGCTTGAGCTGTTTACAGATGGATAGATCCTAAGGCAGGTGGCTCTCACACAGTTTAGACTTCAAGGGACACCAAAACTTTCAATAAACTGGAAATTAAAACTATTTTCCTGGTCACTTCAGGCTCCTAATGGGATTGAACTAACACTCAAAAAAAGGAGGTGGCTGCACAGGCTGGGGAAGTTAGTGTCGGTTATCAAAGAAGACTTGAGTTGCTTCTAAACAGGCATGAGGGTGGGGAGCACACTGACTGGATCCTCTGAGCACCTATTAATACTTTCACATCCAATAATAAACCTTAATAGAAAACTATGGGAACCATAAAAAGGCAGGTTATTGAGGATTCAGATCCCTCAGAAACAGAAATTGAGAGAGTCCCCTAGCAAAGAAACACAGTTAGCTGAGTTTTAACGGAACACACAAAAAAGAAAGCTACAAATACTGACCATCTAATGATCTGTTTTATAAATAGGACTATAGAAGGTAGGCACTCTTTCTTCCTTGCTTGTTATATGTATTTAATTTGTATTATGTATTCATTCATTTTTATCTTTTCACCTTTTCTTATTATTTTACTTAAGATTTATTGGGTGGTAGATCTATTATAATTTAGAGTACAGATGAGTCTCCGGGTGAGACTGTAACAGAATTTGAGAAGGTAGTAACATCACACAGCAAAGGATACTAAGACTCCAGAAATGGTTACTGCTATTAGGACTTTGTGTCTCCCTTTTCCCAGAAAGAGAGGAGAGCAAAGGATTGTCTTTCTAGGCAAAAGAACAGTGTTTGATTTTTGGCAGTTGAAAAATGAATAGACATATGGATATAATGCAGAGTAGTCCAGGAGTGAATTATGCCAGTTCATTAAGCTATTTCCTTTCACCTCAAGACTCTCTACTCTGTGGCAGGGCTGAGACTGCATTCAGCATTTCCCCTTGACTTGACTGTGTTTTTCTAGACGAGCAGTAGGAAGCACTAGAGAGAGAAGGGCAGGCATAATGGAGGAAAGACAAGCTCATGCTACGTCCTTATTCTTTCTTCAACATTTCCCTACCAATAGTCTTTTTCCCAGGGTAGCAGAGAAACAGCCCCTTAAGAGCACATGGCAAGCTGAATTCTTCCCCCAGCAGGCTGGGTCTCAGCTCTGCAGATCCTGCTCCCTGGGTTTGGATAACTCACCCCAACAGCTCCCATTTTCTCCCGCCCTATGGTTATCTGAGACTTTACAAATAGCAGAAAAAGTGAAAAGCAAGAGAGAGAGTGAAAAGTACATCCAATTAAACACAGAGTTACAAAAAAATAGCTAGAAGAGACAAGAAGGACTTCGTCAATGGACAATGCTTAATAATATAAGAAAACAGCAAAGGGGGGAAAGACTACAGATCTCTTCAGGAAAATTGGAAACATCAAGGGAGCATTCTACCCAAAGATGGGCACAATAAAGGATAAAAGTGTTAGAGACCTAGCAAATGCTGAAGAGATCAAGAAGAGATGGAAAGGATGCATGGAAGAGCTGTATAAAAAAGATCTTAATGAACCAAACTACTACAGTGGTGTGTTTAGTCACCCAGAACCAGACATTCTAGAGTGTGAAGTCAAGTGGGCCTTAGGAAGCACTGCTGTTAATAAAGCTAGTGGATGCAATGAGATTCCTGAAGAATTATTCAACTCCCTGAAGGATGATGCCATCAAGGTTTTGCATTCATTATGTCAGCAAATCTAGAAGACCCAGCAGTGGCCACAGGATTGGAAAAGGTCATTCCTCATCCCAATCACCAAGAAGAATAGTATCAAAGAATGTGTTAATCATCGGACAATTGCATTCATCTCCCATGCTAGTAAGGTCATGCTTAAAATCGTGTAAGCTAGGCTTCAGCATTATGGGAACCAAGAACTTCCAGATGTTCAAGCTGGGTTTAGAAAAGGAAGAGGAACTAGAGATCAAATTGCCAACATTCACTGGATTATAGAGAAAGCAAGGGAATTTCAGGAAAACATCTATCTCTGTTGCATCAACTATGGTAAAGCCTTTGACCATGTGGATCATGACAAACTGTGGAAAGCTCTTAGAGAGATGGGAATACCATACCATTGTACCTGTCCCCTGAGAAACCTGTATGTGGATCAAGAAGTAACAGTTAGAACCCTATATGGAACAACTGATTGGTTGAAGGTTGAGAAAGGAATATGACATGGTTGTCTGCCATCACCCTGTTTGTTTAATCTGCATACTGAGCACATCATGAGAAATGTCGGCTGGATGAGTTACAAGCTAGAATCAAGACAGATGTGAGAAACATCCACAATCTCAGATATGCTAATGCAGGTAGTCACCGTGTATTGTACAGGGAAACTTGAAGTGCTAAAGTCCATGGGGTAACAAAGAGTTGGACACAACTTAGTGTCTGAACAACAATGAATGACTGTCCAGAATGTACTAGAATTCAGTGTATTGGGGCTAAGGAAAACTAAAAGCTTAATTTAAGCTTTGTTTCTCTTTCCATAGTCCCTAAGGAAAGGACTGTCAAAACTTGGATATGAACCCAGATGAGACTAACCCAAATATCAACCAACTGCTGAACAAATAAATAATATTTGGTATGACTGTACAATGGAATATTACTTAGCAATAAAAAAGAATGAAGTATTTATACACAGTACCAACATGAATGAACTTTCAAATCATTATGTGAAAGAAGTCAAGCCAAAAGGACAACATATTTTATGAATTCATTTATACAAAATGTCCCCAATAGACAAATCCGTAAAGACAGAAAATGGACTACTGCTTGCCAGGGGCTGTGGAGAAATGGAATTAGGAATGACTGCTAATGAGTGTGAGATTTCTTTTTGGAATGATGAAAATTTTCCGGTATTAGATAGTGGTGATGAATGTAGCCCAAAGCACTGAATTGTACACTTGAAAGTATGCATAGATTTTATGGCATGTAAATTCCTCTCAAGAAAACTGTTCCAAAAATTGTAATTAAAACCAAATAATAAAACATGGGGATGAATAGCTTCATTAGTATTTACTCCAGGAAAGTAATTTCTTTATTTTTGTTAATCAACCTAAAATGATTTCAAAGAATGGCATTTTGAGTGTAGACAGCTGTTTTGCATGTGTGTGTATCAGGGATGGTGCATTGTCCATGAAAGACTCTCACAAAGAGAGGTCTTTAATTGTTCATGGTGTTGCCATCTTGATTTCTGAGATGAGACTTTGCAAAGTATTTGTGATCCTGGACTAAAAAAAAGAGAACAGGATACCTGAAATGATCACATTGTTAACCAGCTATACTCCATATAAAATAAAAAGTTAAACATAGATAAATAAGGAGAGCATATCACAGAAAAGGAAGTATGATGGCTAATACTATAAAAAGAGATGCTCAACTTCACCTAGAGAGTGCAAATGAGTTTAACAGGAAGCTATCACCTCACACTATCAGACTGGCAAACACTGGAGTGGTAACAAGTGAGGAAGAGAACTCTCCTACATTACTGATGGAAATATAAACAGTGATGGCCATTCAGGAAAGCATTCTAGCATTCACATATTAAAACGAGTAATCCACATATCCTTTTATTCAGCATTCCTTGTAACTTAATCCATAGAAATGAAACTACTGTACATAAGGAATAGTAACAAAGATGTATTCTACAACTTCAGAAACAATCGGATACTAAGTTAATGTGTTGCAATAGTTTCATATGATATTACTTAGCCTCAAAAAATGAATTATATATGTGTGTGTGTGTGTGTGTGTGTGTGTGTGTGTGTGTGTGTCCCTGGTCTATATATATTTCCCTGGAAGTATGTTCTTGATTGATATATAGATAAACAAAAACAAAATTCAGATAAATTTTGCACCATTCTATTTACATAAAACAAAGTTACAAAATGTGTTATATATGTGCCCTGTGTTTCTGTATGTATGGTTCTGTATATGTGGGAAGGTATAGAAAGGTGTAGAAATTACCTACACCAGATAAGTAATTTTTAACTATATGGATATGGGATGAGATGGGGAGGGGAATGTGGAACAGAGGGAGAGGAGATGTCAGTTCATAAAAACAACTGAGCCAGCACGTATTATATTGTCCCATTTATGTCATTTTATATACAGTATAAATATATGTGAGTGCATGAAGCTGCATAAATGAATTTAACCAATGTGCTACAAATGGATATGTGAAAGGAGCAAGATTTCAGAGGATATTTTCATTCTTCTCTATAAATTTATGCTATACTTTAAAGTTTTACAAAGGTTATGAGCCATTTACATAATCAGAAAATTTTATAGGACTGTTTTTGATGGGGAAAATAGATAACACAAGCAATATTTTGCTATTGTTATTTTAAAAGTCATTGAACTTGTAATATCTTTGTTAATTTGTAGGTTCAGAAATTAAAATACTTTGGAGAAAAGATGAAATTGAAGATTACCTTTGCTAGACTGGAAATAAAATATCCAGGTAATCAATATCATAAATCTTACATGAGGAAGAGATGTGTGTAATTAATAGCAATGCATTTCAAAATCTCTGACCCTAGTTTCCCTATCCAAGTCGAGGGCGAGGCATTATGCGAATGTGATCGCTGAAATCCACTGTGTTCCTTTCTCTAATATTCATGTCTCATGTGGTCTCAGTGACTTCTCATTCCTGGGCCAGGAATTTCTGATCTGTTAAGTGGCCCAGACTAGATTAAATGTTATCCAACCTAATGATCAACAGACTCCCCTACCATGAGGCCAGTACCAAGCATAATGAATCTGAATCTCTGATGCTGGAGGTTAGAAGTTTAGATAGCACTAGTGGTAAAGAATTCGCCTGCCAATGCAGGAAACACAAGAGACATGGGTTCAGTCCCTGGGTCAGGAAGATCCCCTGGAACAGGAAATGGCAAACTGTTCCAATATTCTTGCCTGGAAAATTCCATGGATAGAAGTGCCTGGTGGGCTACAGACCATGAGGCTGCAGGGTCAGACACGACTGAGAGACTGAACACACACACACATACACACACACACACACATATGTATATATATATTTTAATTCACACACTAAAATACCATCCTTTACCAGGAAGATTGTGTGCATAAAGAAAGAGTATAGTAGAAGTCTGTATTTTTAAAAGTCCCTCAAGTCTGGAAGAATTAAAATAACATTCAAAACTATGTCATATTCAGCCATGATTGTTTTAAATCTCTGCTGCATTTCTTTGCAGCCACACCCTCAAACTGTGGAAAACAACTCATCTCCAATGATCTATTGCTGCTTTGGTGACCGATGCCCATGACTGATTTGCTGCTCCTGATATGCACTGGTTGCAGTGATTTCACAAGGTCTGGGGAAGGGAGGAGAAATAGTTTTTCTTCCTATAATATTTGCAGGTAAGGTTATTGAGGCTGAGGAGGTACCACCTGGAAATAAGTGGATGCTTTCAGTTCAGTCACTCAGTTGTGTCTAACTCTTTGCAACTCCGTGAATCGCAGCACACCAGGCCTTCCTGTCCATCACCTATTCCCGGAGTTTACTCAGACTCACATCCATCGATTTGGTGATGCCATCCAGCCATCTCATCCTCTGTCATCCCCTTCTCCTCCTGCCCCCAATCCCTCCCAGCATCAGAGACTTTTCCAATGAGTCACCTCTTCGCATGAGGTGGCCAAAGTACTAGAGTTTCAGCTTTAGCATCATTCCTTCCAAAGAAATCCCAGGGCTGATCTCCTTCAGAATGGACTGGTTGGATCTCCTTGCAGTCCAAGGGACTCCAACACCACAGTTCAAAAGCATCAATTCTTCGGTACTCAGCTTTCTTCACAGTCCAACTCTCACATCTATACATGACCACTGGAAAAACCATAGCCTTGACTAGTCAGATCTTTGTTGGCAAAGTAATGTCTCTGATTTTCAATATGCTATCTAGGTTGGTCATAACTTTTCTTCCAAGGAGTAAGCATCTTTAATTTCATGGCTGCAATCACCATGTGCAGTGGTTTTGGAGTCCCCCAAAATAAAGTCTGACACTGTTTCCACTGTTTTCCCATCTATTTCCCATGAAGTGATGGGACCAAATGCCATGATCTTCACTTTCTCAATGTTGAGCTTTAAGCCAACTTTTTCACTCTCCTCTTTCACCTTCATCCAGAGGCTTTTTAAAAGTTCCTTTTCACTTTCTGCCATAAGGGTGGTGTCATCTGCATATCTGAGGTTATTGATATTTCTCCCAGCAAGCTTGATTCCAGCTTGTGCTTCTTCCAGCCCAGCATTTCTCATGATGTACTCTGCATATAAGCGAATCCTTTGCTTGACATTATTTCTTTATCTTTGTGGTGAAAACTACGTGTCTCCTTCCAAAGTGATGAACTGGATTTTCTGGATATGTATTGTATTAGTCGATCTAACTATTATTGAGATTTTTCAATGTACAAATAAAAAGTAGAAAACAGAAGGAGTGAAAAATTTTGTTACATAAATTACATTTTGGAACGTTTTAAGTCAAACTAAACCACTTGTGTTAAGAATCTAAAGAATTTAGAACACTTGTGTGTTTCAAAAAGGAAAAATGTGTTTTCTTCTTATTGCTCCATATATTCTAAATACCAAATAAGACATAAGTTCATTATGTATTTCAACTTGAGTGCTTTCTGCTCTTCAATTAGTGGAGAATGCTCACATAATAAATATCTTCTTTGGTTACTTTCTAATTTCCATAGAGTTGAAAATATAATGTAAGCAGTTAAATAGTCGTTGCCAGTGATGAACTCACTAGAAAATTTCTTCTCATATATTTTACACTTCTATGACATGTTTCAGTGTGTGAAAATGAGGAGTATGTCTGTCTCTTATACACATCTCTATCAGACTGGCAAACACTGGAGTGGTAACAAGTGAGGAAGAGAACTCTCCTACATTACTGATGGAAATATAAACAGTGATGGCCATTCAGGAAAACATTCTAGCATTCACATATTAAAACGAATAATCCACATATCCTTTTATTCAGCATTCCTTGTAACTTAATCCATAGAAATGAAACTACTGTACATAAGGAATAGTAACAAAGATGTATTCTACAACTTCAGAAACAATCGGATACTAAGTTAATGTGTTGCAATAGTTTCATATGATATTACTTAGCCTCAAAAAATGAATTATATATGTGTGTGTGTGTGTGTGTGTGTCTAAGGCCCACTTGACTTCACATTCCAAGATGTCTGGCTCTAGATAAATGATCACACCATCATGATTATCTGGGTCATGAAGATCTTTTTTGTACAGTTCTTCTGTGTATTCTTGCCACCTCTTCTTAATATCTTCTGCTTCTGTTAAGTCCAGACCATTTCTGTCCTTTATCGAGCCCATCTTTGCATGAAATGATCCCTTGGTATCTCTAATTTTCTTGAAGAGATCTCCAGTCTTTCCCATTCTGTTCTTTTCCTCTTTCTTTGCTTTGATCGCTGAGGAAGGCTTTCTTATCTCTCCTTGCTATTCTTTGGAACTCTGCGTTCAGATGCTTATATCTTTTGTTTTCTTCTTTGCTTTTTGCCTCTCTTCTTTTCACAGCTGTTTGTAAGGCCTCCCCAGAAAGCCATTTTGCTTTTTTGCATTTCTTTTCCATGGAGGTAGTATCGATCCCTGTCTCCTGTACAATGTCATGAACTTCTGTCCATAGTTCATCAAGCACTATATCAGATCTAGTCCCTTAAACCTATTTCTCACTTCCACTGTATAATCATAAGGGATTTGATTTAAGTCATACCTGAATGACTAGCAGTTTCCCCTACTTTCTTTAATTTCAGTTTGAATTTGGTTATAAGGAGTTCATGATCTGAACCACAGTCAGCTCCTGATCTTGTTTTCGTCGACTGTATAGACCTTCTCCATCTTTGGCTGCAAAGAATATAATCAATCTGATTTCGGTGTTGACCATCTGGTGATGTCCATGTGTAGAGTCTTCTCTTGTGTGGTTGGAAGAAGATGTTTGCTATTACCAGTGCTTTTTCTTGGCAAAACTCTTCTAGTCTTTGTCCTGCTTCATTCCGCATTCCAAGGCCAAATTTGCTTGTTACTCCAGGAGTTTCTTCAGTTCCTACTTTTCCACTAAGCACGGCCGAGAGGAGCTAGTCCACATCTGAGGTCAGGGCAGATACCGGGAGGACCCTATGCCTGAAGGGCAGCAGCCAAGAGGAGTTTCCTAAGTCCAAGGTCAGGGGCAGAAACCGAGAGTGCCAGGCTGCGACGGTGCAGCAACAGCCGAGAGGAGCTACCCCACGTCTGAGGCCAGGGGCCGCCGCCAAGGAGCGGTGGCTGTGCGGACACAGGAGGGCCTAGAGGAGCTATCTTACATTGAAGATCAAGAAGGGCTGCTGGGATTTGATTTATGTATTACCTGAATGGTCTAGTGGTTTTCCCTACTTTCTTCAATTTAAGTCTGAATTTGGTAATAAGGAGTTCATTATCTGAGCCACAGTCAGCTCCTGGTCTTGTCTTTGTTGACTGTATAGAGCTTCTCCATCTTTGGATGCAAAGAATATAATCAATCTGATTTCGATGTTGACCATCTGGTGATGTCCATGTGTAGAGTCTTCTCTTGTGTTGTTGGAAGAGGGTGTTTACTATGACCAGTTTGTTCTCTTGGCACAACTCTATTAGTCTTTGCCCTGCTTCATCCCGCATTCCAAGGCCAAATTTGCCTGTTACTCCAGGTGTTTCTTGACTTCCTACTTTTGCATTCCAGTCCCTTATAATGAAAAGGACATCTTTTTTGGGTATTAGTTCTAAAAGGTCTTATAGGTCTTCATAAAACTGTTCAACTTCAGCTTCTTCAGCATTACTAGTTGGGGCATAGACTTGGATAACCGTGGTATTGAATGGTTTGCCTTGGAGATGAACAGAGATCATTCTGTCATTTTTGATATTGCATCCAAGTACTGCATTTCGAACTCTCTTGTTGACCATGATGGCTGCTCCATTTCTTCCGAGGGATTCCTGCCCACAGTAGTAGCTATAATGGTCATCTGAGTTAAATTCACCCATTCCAGTCCATTTTAGTTAGCTGATTCCTAGAATGTTGATGTTCACCCTTGCCATCTCTTGTTTGACCACTTCCAATTTGCCTTGATTCATGGACTTGACATTCCAGGTTCTAGGTGAGAAATAAACCTCTGCTGTTGTAGAATACTAAAATTTTCCAGGGTTGCTTGTCATCATATTATAATTTACATAAAATGGATTGATAGAGCTTAATTTCATAGGTTTCATTTTTGGTATAATTTCCATGTGGAGACTTGATATATGTACTTAAATGACTAAGGGACACTAGACTGGAATAATTCTGTCTGGTGGAAATATTGCTAGAGTAAAATTTACCTTTATATTTATTCCTGTAATCTGGTCCTTTCAGTGTTTTGTTTTTCTTTCACTTTCATTCAATAGCTAAGGCAAGGAGAAGAAAGGAAGACAAGGACATAGGGAAGATAAACTGGTTAAAAAATCATGACTGGGGAAGGCAGGGAGATAATGGGTAGAAATAACAGCTCTGTAATTAGAAGAAAGAATTTTAATTTTGAATTTGCATATTTTGATGATATATATTGTTAATCCTTTTGAAAGTAATGCTATAAGTAGTCTATTATGCAGTCTAGTAGGATCAGGGCAAAAAAATGTAAGGTTTTCTTGCACTTAGCTCTCCCCTTAATGATAATACACATTTGGTGGATTCTCACACAGTTACATTCACATATGCACACATACTAGAGAAAGAAATGGAAACTCACACCGGTATTCTTACCTGGCAAATCCCATGGATAGAGGAGCCTGATGGGCTACAGTCAATAAGGCTGCAAAGAGTCGGACACCACTGAGGCGGCTCAGCACAGCACATATGCATGTACACTTGGTAAAATAAAGCTTTTATTTTCTTCATTGAAGATCAGTACTTGAAATGGTAACCTAAATAACCTTAAAATAGTAGCATAAATAACCAAAAGATAAACTTAGTTAATTTCTAGAAGCTCTTATGTGAGTTTGCCTAAATTATTTCTTTCATTTTGCAGGAGGCATGAGGGTTCTTGTTGGCCTGTATTGCTTCAGTTCTATACAAATATAAAATATAATTCACCAAAAACACCTAACTCCTAAAATAACAGCCACTATTTAAAATAGGATTTTATGTGAGACACTGTATTGCATGATATATAGGCAGTAACAAGTGGATAGCTTTTGCAAAATACTTTGAAAACCAGACTCACTGATTTATCAGAATAGGAAGTAGTTACATAAGAATGCATGTGAAGTGCATAGCTTAGTGTCTGAAACAGAGGAAATAGGAATAAATGATAACTAATACGTACTCTAATGTAATACTTCCACCAAATGATACAAGTTTTTAGCTTCATTTCCCCCGTTTTTAATGTGGAAAAAATACAAGTGAAAATTGGCCAAGATCAATGTATTGAGACAAAACTTTTATGTTTTCAGTATCCCCTGACTTTCTCCTTTTTCTCTTTTTAAATGCCCTGGAAACACCCAGTCATCATCCTATTTTGGGAGTTTGATTGTGGTGGCAGAATTTTAAGATTCTGTCCATTAAATACATACCCTATGTAATACCCTTCTCTTTTTTTTTATTTTTACATTTTTTAAAAAGCTTTTTTATTTTTTTAAGTAACATTTTCATTTTATTTTATTATTATTTTTTACTCTACAATATTGTATTGGTTTTGCCATACATCAACATGAATCCGCCGTGGATGTACATGTGTTCTTGAAAGCTGTGGTACATATACACAATGGAGTATTACTCAGCCATTAAAAAGAATACATTTGAATCAGTTCTAATGAGGTGGATGAAACTGGAGCCTATTATACAGAGTGAAGTAAGCCAGAAAGAAAAACACCAATACAGTATACTAACACATTTGTATGGAACTTTTTTATTTTTTAATTGGAGTATAGGCGGTTAACAATGTTGCAATAGTTTCAGGTAAACAGAAAAGGGACTGAGCCATACATATACATGTATCCATTCTCCCCCCAAATCCTCTCCCATCCAGGCTGCCACATAACGCTGAGCAGAGTTCCAGTGCTATTCAGAAGATCCTTGATGATTATCCTTTTTAACTACAGCAGTGTCTACAGGCAACCATAAGTTCAGTCTCTAAATCTGTGAATCTCCTTCTGTTTTGTAAGTAAGTTTGTTTGTTTCATTTCTTTTTAGACTCCACATATAAGGGGTGTTATATGATATTTCTCCTCTGTCTGACTTACTTCACTCAGTGTGACAATCTCTAGGTCCGTGTATGTTGCGGCAGATGACATTATTTCATTCTTTTTAACGGCTGAGTAGTATTCCATTGTGTAAATGTACCACATTTTCTTTGCCCATTCCTCTGTGGATGGACATTTAGGTTGTTTCTATGTCTTGGCTAATGTAAACAGTGCTGCAGTGAACATTGGGATGCATGTGTCCTTTTGGATCATGTCTTTCTCTGGATATATATATGCCCAGGAATGGTATTACAGTCTTATGGTAACTCTAGTTTAAGGAACTTCCATGCTGTTCTCCCTAGTGGCTGCACCAATTTACCTTCCCACCAATGTGGAGTGTAGGAGGGTTCACTTCTCTCTACACCCTCTCCAGTATTTATTGTTTGTGAAATTTCTGATAATAGCCATTCTGGTTGGTGGAGGTGTTATCTCATTATAGTTTTGATTTGCATTTCTCTAATAATAATACCCTCCTTGAATGGGGTCAGAACCTGTGACTATGATGGAATGTCATTCTCATGATTACGTTACCTATCCACCACTTTTTTTTTTTTAAGTTATAAGGGGAAATTATTCTGTGTGGACTTGACCTTTAGAAGAAGATGGGGCCTCAGAGAGATGCTGCTGCTGGTCTTGAGGGAACAGACTGTCAAGTTGTGAGGAAGGCAACTGGGCAGAGTTCCAAGAGAGGCTTCTAGATTGAATTGATTCCCTCACCAACAGCTAGCAAGAAAAGAGACCTCAGTCACAGGGCCACAAAGAAATGAACTCTGTCAACATGCCAGTGGAACATGGAAACAGATCTTTCCTTAGTCCTTGAGATAAGGTTGCAGTTGGTTGACACCTTGATTTCAGCTTTACACACCCTGGGCAGAGGAATCGCAAAAACTGTAAGATGAATAATTGTGTTTTTAAGAAGCTAAGTTGTAGTAATTTGATATGCATCTATAGGAAACTAATAAAAGATGAAACACACACCTTGGAGCATGGGATCTGGCTCCTGAGTGACTGCTAGAGTCAGATGACATAGTTCAGAAATGCTGGGCAGTTAAATCCACGTGGGAAAGATGGACCAGTGGGAGTGAAAGAAAGAAGAGAAACATCAGTCTTCACTCTTTCCCTTCACCCTCAGTGGACTATTCTAATTTCTCTGTTCTTTGTATCTCTTCCAAAGAAGTCCCACATGCCAAAAGAACGCACCTCCTGCTAATTTGCTTTGTCTTTTTGCAGTTTGTTGTGAGTAGCAGCCAGCTTGGTAACGTGTCACATCAGACTTTCCTCACTTCTTTCCCCTTCATCTGCACCCCCCCACCCCCGATAAGATGTTCACACTTTAAGCCTTACCCCAGTTCTGCTTTCTGGATTGAGTCAGACACATAATAATTAAGTGACAGATTCAAAATTTGAGTGCAAGTCTGGCCATCTACTTGAGTTAATTTCAGGATAGCTGGTTTCATTTTGAGGAAATTAAATTGAAAAGTGAAAAATACATAGCAGAGGCAACACACTATTTCTCTGCTAATAACCACTCAGGAGGACATGGGATACGGGTCTCAGATTGTCTTGTTATTCAAAATAGAGTTAGTCTGTTAGAAAGAACAATTTCTGGCTCTTCCAGTATGTTCAATTTAACGTACACATATTTGGAGACAAAGAACTATAAAGCACAAGTGATACTAGATTCCTGGAATGTTCATTTGCTAGTACATCTTGGGGCAACAGTATGATGAAAGAGCCACTACTTGCTCTTTCTATAGTGAAGACAGATTTTCAGGCATACTGTTTCCTCTGTTTTTTAAGTGGTTTTTAATACATTTCTTAAGGTGGCGATTTTGCCTTGGACTACTTCTGAGATGCTCTTTTCAAGAAGCAGTGTTCATTGATCCTGGGGCAGAGTTTGAGGCAAATAAACAGAAATGCTTCCTAAGTGTGTTTTGAATACTGAGTTCTGTTGGTAAATGAAAACATTCCTTTTCATGCATTGGTTGCAATAGAGCCTGTTAGGGTGGGTACCACACTTTGCTGCCTTAATGATAGGGCCCAGAGAATAGGTTTGCTCTAATTTCCAGTTTATTTTTCTCCTTATGAACTCATGGGTAACTTGATGACCATGACTGAGAGTTGAGGATGTCACTTTTAAGCATTTGTCCGTAGGATTCAGTTGCAGATTCCCTGGAAATGCCTGTGCTGCCTTAGATCTTTGACAGTTTTACTGATAGTGTGGGTTATGGGAAATCACATTCATACCCCAGCATGCCCCAGTCACACATGATTTAATGAGATGTGACAACAACCTGAATGAAGCTGGGCCACACATTCTCTCAGGAATCTGGAAGTAGAGCTAGAGATCATCAGTGAGACAGGGCTGATCTCCTGACCAGATGACAAGTAAATCTGGAAGCTCCAGAGCGGCCATCTTCCCTTCATATGTGGAAGGAGAACCTAAAGGCCAGTCTAGCTTTATTTTTTACGTAGATTATTCATTCTTCCCCATGCTCACAGAAATGTGGTATGAAGACAGCTTGCCAGCAGGATGGTTTTTCATTTTTCCCTCTGGATCTGCTCTTCCCCTTTCTCCTCCCGGCTTTCTTTCCCAGAAGACTGAACATCATCTGGTTCTATGCGACTCCTTTGTCCCCTGGCCAACATGTGGAATCATTAGATCAACAAGCAGGGAGAGAGGCGGGAGTATTTATTTCCTTGCTTCCTCGCTCTCAGGTCACAGACTTGCAGTGGTTGCCTTTAAGTGACAAGTCACAGATCTCAGAGAGTGATCTTTCTCCTTCAGCTATAGCTATATATAGATCTTGTTTTGTTGCTGTTGTTTAGTCACTGAGTCTTGTCTGACTCTTTTGTGACCCCATGGACTGTAGCCTGTCAGGCTCTTCTATCCATGGGATATCCCAGGCAAGAATACTGGACTGGGTTGCCATTTCCTTCTTCAGGGTATCTTCCCAACCCAGGGATTGAACCCATATCTCCTGCATTGGCAGGTGGGTTCTTTACTGCCGAGCCACCAGGGAAGCCTTACAGATCTCACTATATTGGAATAAATGCACCCCAAGCCTAGCAATAGGCAGATGTTATTACCACCTCTGGGCCAAAAGGAGAAAGAGGGAGTAACTTCATCTTGCTTGTTTTCTCTTAACTTTTCCCTAAACCCTTTGCAAGTGATCCAGTTATGCCTTTTTTATTGCAATGAACATTGGGGTACATGGGATCTAATTAAAATTAAAAGCTTCTGCACAACAAAGGAAACTATAAGTAAGGTGAAAAGACAGCCTTCTGAATGGGAAAAAACAATAGCAAATGAAGCAACTGACAAACAACTAATCTCAAAGATATACAAGCAACTTATGCAGCTCAATTCCAGAAAAATAAACGACTCAGTCAAAAAATGGACCAAAGAACTAAATAGGCATTTCTCCAAAGAAGACATATGGATGACTAACAAACACATGAAAAGATGCTCAACATCACTCATTATCAGAGAAATGCAAATAAAGACCACAGTGAGGTACCATTTCACACCAGTCAGAATGGCTGTGATCCAAAAGTCTACAAGCAATAAATGCTGGAGAGGATGTGGAGAAAAGGGAACCCTTTTCCACTGTTGGTGGGAATGCAAACTAGTACAGCCACTATGGAAAACAGTGTGGAGATTCCTTAAAAAATTTCAAATAGAACTGCCTTATGACCCAGCAATCCCACTGCTGGGCATACACACCGAAGAAACCAGTTATGCCTTTTGAGAGTGCCTTTCATTCTCTGCTGGGATCATGACTGACTGATGAATGACCTGTGCTCCTATATAGGTTCTTACACCTTTTGGGTTCCTGACTGGGAAACCTATGATCTTACAATAATTTGTTTTGCTTTAAATAGGCCTTAAAACCAACTAGCCCTAATAAAGTATATGGATTACATATATAATTATATATATTATACTTATTAGACTTATATTACATATCTTATATAATACATACATAGGCCTAAACATTTTTTCAAAACAGGGTAAGAATTTCATTAATAAATCAAATAGGCTGTTTCTGTGTATATGTTAGTTACTTTGCTATGTAGCATTTTTTTCTTTTTGGTTTTATTGAGATATAGTTGGCATATAACAGTGTATTAGTTTTAGACGTACAGCTTGATTTCATATGAATATATATTTTGAAATGATTACCACAATAGGTTTAGCTGATATCCATCAACTTGTATAGTTGGAAATTCTATTTTCCTTGTGGTGAGAGCTTTTAAGACTTGGTGTTGCAACTTTCAAATATATATTATTAATTAACTTTAGTCAAAGGAAATGGCAACCCACTCCAGTGTTCTTGCCTGGAGAATCCCAGGGACTGGGGAGCTTGTTGGGCTGCAGTCCATCGGGTCTCAAGGAGTCGGACATGACTGAGTGGCTTCATTTCATTTTCATTTCACCATGCTGTACATTACATTCCCCAGGAATTATTTATCTTATAACTGGAAGTTTGTACCTTTGACTACCTTCACCCATTTCACCCACCCACAACCTCTGGCAACCACTAATTTCTTCCATGTATCTATGAATCTATTGTTTTGTCTTTGATTCTATATATATATGAGCTCATACAATATTTGTCTTTCTCTGACTTGTTTCACTAAATGTCTATTCAGTTTCTCTGCCCATTTTTATTAGATTATTTGAATTTTTGTTCTTGTTATGTTGAATAAATTCTTTATATATGTTGGATATTAACCTCTTATCAGATAAATGATTTGCAAATATTTTCTCCTTTCTGTTGTTTGCCTTTTCATGTTGTTAATCATTTTCTTTTTCTTTTTTAACAGAAACTTTTCAGTTGATGTAGTCCCACCTGTTTGGTTTTGCTTGTGTTGCCTTAACTTTTTTGGTCAAACATGAAAAATGATTGTAAAGACTGATATTAGGAGCTCACCTCCTATGTTTTATTGGAGTTTTATGTTTTCAAACTTTATATTCAAGTCTTTAATCCATTTTGAGTTGATTTTTATGTGTTGTTAAGATATGGGTCCAGTTTCATTCTCTTGATGTAAGTGTCCAATTTTCCAAATCCTATTTATTAAAGAGACTACCCTTTATCCATTGTATATCCTTGGTTCTGTTGTTTCAGAGGAACAGCTTTCAGCTTTTTACTGTTTAGTATGATGCTAGCCATGGGTTTGTCATATATGACATTTATTATCTTGAAATATGTTCCCCTACACCAAGTTTGAGATTTTTAATGAATGAGTGTCGAATTTTGTCAGATGCTATTTTTTTGGCATCTTTTGAAGTGATCATTATGATTTTTATCCTTCATTTTACAAATGTGGTGTTTCACATCAATTTTGTATATGTTAAACTATCCCTGCGTCCGTGGAATATATACTGCTTATATGACATTTATTATCTTGAAATATGTTCCCCTACACCAAGTTTGAGATTTTTAATGAATGAGTGTCGAATTTTGTCAGATGCTATTTTTTTGGCATCTTTTGAAGTGATCATTATGATTTTTATCCTTCATTTTACAAATGTGGTGTTTCACATCAATTTTGTATATGTTAAACTATCCCTGCATCCATGGAATATATACTGCTTGATCATGGTGCATGATCCTTTAATATATTTTAGAATTTGGTTTGCTAATATTTTGTTGAAGATTTTGGCATCTATGTTCATTAGGAATATTTGTCTTTATTTTGTGTGTGTGTGTGGTCCTTCTCTGATTTTGGCATTCAGTTCAGTCCAGTAGATCAGTTGTGTCTGACTCTTTGCGACTCCAAGAACTGCAGCACACCAGGCTTCCCTGTCCATCACCAACTCCCAGAGCTTGCTCAAATTCATGTCCATCGAGCTGGTGATGCCCATCCTCTCCTCCTCCTCCCTCCAATATTTCCCAGCATCAGGGTCTTTACCAGTGAGTCAGTTCTTTGTATCAAGTGGTCCAAGTATTGGAGTTTCAGCTTCAGCATCAGTCCTTCCAATGAATATTTGGGATGATTTCCTTTAGGACTGACTGGTTTGATCTCCTTGCTAACCAAGGGACTCTCAAGAGTCTTCTCCAACCACAGTTCAAAAGCATCAATTCTTTGGCATTCAGCATTCTTTATGGTCTAACTCTACATCTCTACATGACTACTGGAAAAAACATAGCTTTGATTAGATGGACCTTTGCTGGTGAAGTAATGTCTCTGCTTTTTAAAACGCTGTCTAGGTTGATCATAGCTTTTCTTCCAAGGAGCAAGTGTCTTAATTTCATGGCTGCAGTCATCATCTGCAGTGATTATGGAACCCAAGAAAATAAAGTCTGTTATTGTTTCCATTGTTACACCATCTATTTGCCATGGAGTGATGGGGCTCCAAAATAACTTCAGATGGTGACTGCAGCCATGAAATTAAAAGACGCTTACTCCTTGGAAGTAAAGTTATGACCAACTTAGATAACATATTCAAAAGCAGAGACATTACTTTGCTGACTAAGGTCCGTCTAGTCCAGGCTATGGTTTTTCCAGTAGTCATGTATGGATGTGAGAGTTGGACTGTGAAGAAGGCTGAGCGCTGAAGTATTGATGCTTTTGAACTGTGGTGTTGGAGAAGACTCTTGAGAGTCTCTTGGACTGCAAGGAGATCCAACCAGTCCATTCTAAAGGGAATCAGCCCTGGGTGTTCTTTGGAAGGACTGATTCTAAAGCTGAAACTCTAGTACTTTGGCCACCTCATGCGAAGAGTTGACTCATTGGAAAAGACTCTGATGCTGGGAGGGATTTGGGGCAGGAGGAGAAGGGGACGACAGAGGATGAGATGGCTGGATGGCATCACTGACTGGATGGACATGAGTCTGAGTGAACTCCGGGAGCTGGTGGTGGACAGGGAGGCCTGGTGTTCTGAGATTCATGGGGTCACAAAGAGTCGGACATGACTAAGCAACTGAACTGAACTGATGGGACAGGATGCCATAATCTTAGTTTTTTGAATGTGAGTTTTAAGCCAGTTCTTTCACTCTCCTCTTTAATTTTCATCAAGAGGCGCTAGTTTCTCTTCGCTTTCTGCCATAAAGGTGGTGTTATCTGCATATCTGAAGTTATTGATATTTCTCCCTGCAGTCTTGATTCCAGCTTGTGGTTCTTCCAGTCTGACATTTCACATGATGTACTCTGTATATAAGTTAAATAAGCAAGGTGATAATATACAGCATTGACATACTCTTTTCCTAATTTGGAACCAGTCTGTTATTTCACTTCTGGTTTTAACTGTTGCTTCTTGACCTGCATACAGGTTTCTTAGGAGGCAAGTAAGGTGGTCTATTAAGTAATGCTGTCCTTGTAGAAAGAGTTTAGAGGTGTTCTGTTTATTTTTTTGGAGGAGTTTGTAAAGGATTGGTTTTAATTCTTCTTACATGTCTGGTAGAATTCACAAGCGAAACCATTTGGTCCTTAACTTTTGTTGAATGGTTTTTAAATATGTTCTGACTCACTATTCCTTTGACTCGCTCTTGGTAGGTTGTATGTTTTTAGCAATGTATTAATTTCTTCTATGTTTTCCAGTTTGATGTATAACTGTTTATAGTAGTTTTTTTTTATAATCCTTTGTGTTTGTATGATATCAGGTACAGTGTTTCCTGTTCTCTGATTTTGAGTCCTTTTTCTTTTTTTTCTTGGTGAGTGTAGATAAAGGTTTGTTAATTTTGTTTATCAGCTCAGAAAACAGCTCTTAGTTTCATTGATCTTTTCTATTTTCTTGTCATGCTCTTTCATTTCTTTTCTAATCTTTATTTTCTTCCTTCCAACTTTGGGCTTGATTTGTTCCTTTTCTAGTTCCTTGAGGTGTAAGTTGTTTATTTGACATCTATCACTAAGAATTTCCCTCTTAGAACTGTCTTTTGATGCATCCCCTCAGTTTTGTATGATGGAGTTTCATTTTATATCAAGATATTTTTTAACTTCTTTGACCCATTGGTTGTTCAGTAACTTATTGTCTAATCTCCACATTTTTGGTTTCCTTCTTGTAATTTATTTCTAATTTCATACTTTGTGGCTGGGAAAATGCTTGATATGATTTCATCCTTTAATTTATTAAGAACCTATTTTATGGCTTAACATATGATGCATCTTGAAAAATGTTCCATGTGTACTTGAGAAGAATGTGCACCTGCTTTTGGATGGAATATTCTGTAAAGGCCTGTCTACAGAGTAATCTGTAAAGGTCTGCTGCTGCTGCTGGTAAGTCGCTTCAGTCATGTCTGACTCTGTGCGACCACATAGATGGCAGCCCATCAGGCTCCGCTGCCCCCGGGATTCTCCAGGCAAGAACACTGGAGTGGGTTGCCATTTCCTTCTCCAATGCATGAAAGTGAAAAGTAAAAGTGAAGTCGCTCAGTTGTGTTTACATCAAATATTTCCATATTGATTTTTGTCTAGATGATCTATCCGCTGACAGTGGGATATTGAAGTCCTATGCTATTATTGTTCTGTTTCTCCCTTATGTCTGTTAACATCTGCTTCTTATATTTGGGTGTTCCTATGTTGGGTGCATAAATATTTTTTACAGATGTCCTAGTCTCTTGGTTTGACCCTTTTATTTTATATAATGCCCTTCTTTGTTTCTTATTTCAGTCTTTGTCTTAATGTCTATTTTGTCTAAGAAGTATAATGAACGTTGCTTTCTTTTGGTTATCATTTGCATGAGATATCTTTTCCGTCACTTCAATTTCAGTCTTTTTATGACCTTGAAGTATAAATTAATCTTTTATAGGCAGCATATAGTTGCATCTTTTTTGTCCTTTGGGCTACTGTATTTTTTTTGTTTGGACATTTAGTCAACTTATATTTAAAGTAATTAGTGATAGATATGGATGACTGACATTTTGTTAGTTGTTCTCTAGCTATTTTGCAGTTTCTTTGCTCCTTTCTTCTCTTGCTCTCTTCCTTGTGATTTGATGGTTTTCTGGTGTGGTTAGATTTATTTATCTTTTGTGTATCTACTATAGTTTTTGGTTTGTGATTAACATGGGGCTTATATATAACATTTTATAACTGTGTAACATTTTCGAGTAGTCTATTTTAAGCTGATAATAGCTTAATTTAAACACATAATTAAGGTTTGCATTTTTACTCTCACCCCTCCCACACATTATGGTTTTTTCTTTTGCACACATTGTATTTTTATGCCACAGTTTAAATCTTTTTACTTTGTGTATCCTGTAACAAAGAACTGTAGTTATAATCATCTTTCTACTTTTGCCTTTTAAACTTTCACAGTAAATTTGTGATTACTTTCTACCATTACAACATTATTCTGAACTTAAATATATATTTTTACTAACAAGAGTTATATTTTCATGTTTCCTGGTACTAATGATTGCTTTTTGTTTAAACTTGAAATCTTTTTAACTTTTCGTAAGGTTAGTCTAGTGGTTATGAACTCCTTCATCTTTTGCTTGTTTGGAAGATTCTTTCTCTCTCCAGTTTTGAAGTACTTTTGGGTAACGTATTCTTGATTGGCAGTTGTATCTTTCAGCACTTTGAACATATTGTGCCACTTCCTTCTAGTCTGCAAAGTTTCTGCTGAAAAATTTGCTGATTGTCTTGTGGGGGTTTCCTTATATGTAACAAACTGTTTTTAAGATTTTCTCCTTGTCTTTTATTTTTGACAATTAGTCAGAAGTATTTGGAACTCACTGGGCTTCCTGGATCTACTTGTCTACTTCTTTGCTATGGTTAGGAAAACCATTATTTATTCAAATAACCTTTCTGCCCCTTTCTTTCTCTCTTGCTTGTGGGACCTCTGTAATGCAAGTATTTGTTTACTTGCAGATGTCCCATAATTTCCTTAATCTGTCTTCACTCTTTTTCATTCCATTTTCATTTTGCTCCTAATTGAATGATTCGCACTGCCCTGTCTTTAAGTTCCTTCATCCTTGCTTTCACTTCTGTTCTCCTATTAAATCATTCTATGGAATTTTTCAGTTTATTGGAAGATAATTACTTTTACAAAGTTGTATTGGTTTCTGCCATCAACAACATATATATACACACTCTGCTATATATATACACACTCTTTTTCTTGAGCTCCCTCCCCAGTCCCGTCCCTCCCCTTTAGGTCATCTTAGCACCATAGGCTGGGGTCCCTGTGTTATATAGCAGCTTCCCACTAATTACCTGTTTTACACATGGTAGCACATATATGTCAGTGGTACTTTCTCAATTGATCCTACCTTCTCTTTCCCCTGCTATGTCTACAAGTCTGTTCTCTATGTTTGAGTCTCCATTTCATCCCTGTAAATAGGATCCTTAGTACTATTTTTCTGGATTCCATATATGTGCACTAATATGCGATATTTATTTTTCCTTTTCTGACTTCATTCTGTAGGTTCTAGGTTCATCCACTTCACTGCAACTGAAGTGGATCCACTTTCTTTTTATGGCTGAGTAATGTTCCATTGTCTATATGTACCACATCTTCTTTATCAGTTTATCTGTTGATGGACATCTAGTTTGCTTTTGTGTCCTGGCTATTGTAAATAGCGCTTCAGTGAATATCCGGGTACATGTGTCTTTTTGAATTGTGGTTTTCTCAGGGTATATGCCCAGTGGTGGGATTGCTGGGTCAAATGGTAGTTTTATTCCTAGTTTTTTTTAAGGAAATCTCCATACTGTTCTCCATAGTGGCTGTATCAATTTACATTTCCATCAACAGTGCAGTTGGATTCTCTTTGCTCCACATCCACTCTTGAAGGAATGGCTTTGAGTCGGAGATGAAGCTTTCCATTCACACTGGCCCTAGATCTTGGTTGTCTCTGCACTTTTGTGATTGTCCAAGCAGGCTTTGTTCTTAATGGTTTCCCCATAGCTGAAGATGTGCCAAGACTTGCAGTGTTCCCAAATGGAGGATCTCAATCAGCACCTAGATGCACGAAGCTGTACCTTCAGGCAGCAGTTTTTAAAAGTATGCAAATATACCACATCCTGAGAAATAATGGGAGGTTGGTGACTGCTCATTCTCTGATGAGCCCTGGGGAGACAGCTAGCCAAGAACTTCTCTGTTTGCCACAGTGCCACTGAATGCATGAACACAAGCCCCACAGGCTGTCAGTGTTTATCTGTTGATGGACATCTAGTTTGCTTTTGTGTCCTGGCTATTGTAAATAGCGCTTCAGTGAATATCCGGGTACATGTGTCTTTTTGAATTGTGGTTTTCTCAGGGTATATGCCCAGTGGTGGGATTGCTGGGTCAAATGGTAGTTTTATTCCTAGTTTTTTTTAAGGAAATCTCCATACTGTTCTCCATAGTGGCTGTATCAATTTACATTTCCATCAACAGTGCAGTTGGATTCTCTTTGCTCCACATCCACTCTTGAAGGAATGGCTTTGAGTCGGAGATGAAGCTTTCCATTCACACTGGCCCTAGATCTTGGTTGTCTCTGCACTTTTGTGATTGTCCAAGCAGGCTTTGTTCTTAATGGTTTCCCCATAGCTGAAGATGTGCCAAGACTTGCAGTGTTCCCAAATGGAGGATCTCAATCAGCACCTAGATGCACGAAGCTGTACCTTCAGGCAGCAGTTTTTAAAAGTATGCAAATATACCACATCCTGAGAAATAATGGGAGGTTGGTGACTGCTCATTCTCTGATGAGCCCTGGGGAGACAGCTAGCCAAGAACTGTCTCTGTTTGCCACAGTGCCACTGAATGCATGAACACAAGCCCCACAGGCTGTCAGAGCCAGGCATTAAGTGATATGTCCTTTTGGTTCAGTTCAGTTCAGTTCAGTTGCTCAGTCATGTCTGCCTCTTTGTGACCCCATGAAATCACAGCATGCCAGGCCTCCCTGTCCATCACCAGCTCCCGGAGTTCACTCAGACTCACGCCCATCGAGTCCGTGATGCCATCCAGCCACCTCATCCTCTGTCATCCCCTTCTCCTGCCCCCAATCCCTCCCAGCATCAGAGTCTTTTCCAATGAGTCCACTCTTCACGTGAGGTTAGCAGCCACAAAATCAGGGTAACAGATGTGTGTCCAAACTCATTCACATGGACAGTGGCGAAACAGGGAGAGCATGCACATGGCATCTGCCAGCCTCCCTGGTCTCCAGAGGAGACTGCTGTTGCCCTCACACTCTTCTTAAATTAGAAGGCTGGCTCTCAAACTACAGCTTTTAAGATATTCAGATAGGCCACTTTCAGTGAAAAATAGGGTGTTTTAGTCTGCTTTCTCACTTCTGAGCCCTGGAAGGATAGCCACAGCGAGTCTTTATGAGCCTGTTGAGAACTGTTTCTTCGTTTCCTATATTCTTGTGGGTCCTGTGGATGCAAGCCCTGTTGACTTTCAGAGATAGGGATTGTGGGGGCCTCCTAAAAGGAAGTCTTAAAAGTTGGGGAGCTACATGTTAGATCCAAACCCTTTTTTCCTCAGGGAGAATCTGGGAATTGTGTGTTTTCTTCCAGTGCTACAGTGCTATCCTGGGTAGGGGTTTTTGGGGATCGCGTGTCTCAGACTCTCTCACCCATTTTGATGTGAGTTTTTTTCTTGTCTGCCTGATGTGTAGGAGTTGCTCACCTGATTTCTGGGTTTCTTTCAGAGGAAATTGTTTAGGTGTAACTGTAATTTTGGTCCGCCCATGGGAGGAGGTGAGTTCAAGACCTTCTATGTTGCCATTTTGATCTGGATTTGCTTAGAAATAGGTGTGGAGATACAAGAAAGGGGATGGTAAAGAACATGGAAGATGATTATAAAACAAGCAAGAACATTAGAAAAAACAGAGAGGTAAAACCAATGCAACAGAGGTTGAAAGGAGGAAGACAACTCTTTGGGGTTGGGGTGCTTTGGAGGAAGGTAGATGCATCTTCACAGAAGCAGCACTGGATTAGCCCTTTTAGGAGAAGGAGTCATGCAGAATGAGCAGATGGGTATAGTCCAGGAGAAAGAAAAGCTAAGCAAATGCAGATAACTGAGATGAAACTGGGTATGGCAAGGAAACTAGACAGTCAATTTGGCAGGAGCAAAGAAAGAGTAAGTGGAATGATACTGGGGCCACATTAAAGGCTGGGCAGATAACCTGCTGAAAATGTTTGCTTACTTGGCTAGCAAAATGTATTTCTCTGTCTAGGCAATGGGGAAATCAGAGAAGAGTTTTGAGTAGGGAAATGAGCTTGGTTTGACGTGAGATATATCTGCTTTGTCTGCTGTGTGATCCTGGTGGCTCCCTCAGGTAGACTAAGGATAAATGGCTCAGCAAAAAGGGTGATAATATCTCCAGCTGATACTGAAGATGGTATGCAATCTCCTAGGTGATTAACCCTGAGGCCAGGATGTTCCTCATACCAGCAAGGCTATTTTCTATTACCATGGAGCTTGAAGCCTTTTAATTCCCATTATTAGATAATTACTTGTATGCTTGTGTGTTCCAGTTCCCTCTCCCTCCACTGGAGGGAGGGCAGTGCTGTTCCTCTACAGCCCAAGTCCAGGTGTGTCCAGCTATGACCAAGTAGTCCTCCCCATAGGGTGGCAGACATTGGTATCAAATGCATTATTTTTACTAATTCTCTGAATTTCTGTGTCCACAAGTAACTTGTTTCATTTGTGTTGTTTGCCTCTGTTTTGGACTTGACAATTTTTGTGCTCTAGGAAAATTAATCCTAGAAAAATTTTCTAATCCTACAAAATCAGTCCTAGTGACCTATCTACTGCCACTTGGTAAGAAGAGAGGCAAGATAAGGAAACCAATTAGCCAATTATAAGGGTAAGGTAGCTATGCAAATAATATTGAAGTCCCAGTGAGAATCTTAAAGACACAGACTCAGGTAGTAGCGACAGGATTTGGTTAGTTGAATGTGAGAATATAGATAGAAAATGTCAAGATTTTGAACCTAGTTACTGGAGACTGATACTGTTGTTCAGATAACTATGGAAGCTGGTTTACAGAGGATGGAATGGGGAATAGTATGGATTTGTAAGGTTAGCTTTGAAATGTGTCCAGATCTGATGGAGAACCTAGTAGTAAATCTGGGCCAGTGTCTTAGAGGCAGCTGTAAATATGATCCAGCATGGAAGCCAGTGTTGGAAAGTTTCCTCAAATATGTCTGAAGTTCATGTTTTAAAGGAAGATTTTATTTTAGGATTTTAACAAAGAAGCTGAAATATGGTTAGCGATATTAGCTAACTGAAACAAATAATTGTAAAACAGAACAAAGTATTTCCCATGCATGGTCCCCAAAAAAGTGAAGGTTGCAGGAATGAGTGCTTTTGGGTTCTGTGTTCTCTGTTCTTCGTTTTGTCAAGGGGATGAAAAAGTAGCCACCTGATAGAAGTGCCCCCAGACTGGATTTTCATGTTGCATTCGTCATGTACTTATTTCTCATTGTTTTTCCCATGACCTTCTCTTCTCTCTCAGACCTTCTGGCAAATGGGCCTCAGGAGAAATAAACTCATTAAAATATGTGGGTTCATAATGAGATAATAATGCTGCTATCTCACTCTAAAGATACTTGCTATTGCTGACTATGGCATTCCTTTAAAAATTTTCAAAGAACATTCTGGGTATTGTTTTGGCAAGATATAGCATATTTCTTAACTAAGGTGCATATAGAGTAAAAGTGACAGTTCTAAATTGATTGATTTTTTCTAGCAGGTATTTCAAGGATATTTCAGCTAATGGTATAATCAAGTTTATCTGGAGGTACTGAACACATCAGTGGAAGTCTCCTTATCTTTCAGTAGAATGCTCTTAGCTCTGTTTCTTTAAGCTTTTTTGAAATTGTTTCCTCATCTGTGCAATGGAAGAGCTGAATGTTATATTTTCCATGTCTTTTCCTGCTCTAAGTTTGTAGGGACAAGTCCAAAATCACACCAGATAGTTCTTTGCCCAGCATGAGACAGAAGGAAGCCTGAGAGTAACAGAAACATGACTGGTTTTGGCATCTGAGGGACTGGGTTTGAATGCTGTTTCTAGTACCAAGTACAGGTTGTAAATAAGACAGTGGATCTTTTGGTTGAATTTTTACAGATGATAAAGTAAGTCTGAAATGCCATATATTTTAAAAGACTGTTTCAGGGACCTAAGTACAGTAGGTATGTAGTCAGTTCCCATTCTGCTATACCAGCAAGCTTTTTTTAAGGACAATTGTACAATGATTGTGTTGAAACTAACCTTTGAGTCACCACATTTTAGTTTTATAACCAGAGTAGACCCTTAATGGTCCTTTAGAAATTAAATGTCAGTGGACACTGAGACCAAGTTCTAGCTTTATTTTTGCTTATGTCTCTAGTGATAGGTTTAGCTATGTCTCTAGTGATAGGTTTAGCTCATAGGTTTAGCTTCACAGTTTTAACATTTATATAATGGAAATAACATTCACTATGATGAAAACAAACAGAAAAACCCAAACTAAATCAAAACCAGAAAAAACAAGAAAAACCAAAACCCAAACAAGAAGCAAGCATGAAGAGCTCTTGGAGCTCTTAAATACCATGAGGTTTTAGTGTAGAATCTTTGTCAAAACCATAGTTATCATATAGAACATTTTCTCTCATCCCAGCCGTTAAAGGATTTTGCACAAATTCAAATCACACATGTATTTTCTTACCATAGTTTCTCTATTAGATGATGGCTTCCTTTGAGGGAGACAATGCTTTAGCCATATTTGTATTATCTGCTTTTAACACAGCTATTAGCACATAGTATCAGAACAGTAAGTGTTGACTGAATATAACTTTAATCCTTCTTTCTTTCTTCAAGACAGAAACTGAAGAGTGTCCATCTCAAAGGGCTTACCTTTATTTATTCATGATTTTGATGGTACTCATAGATTTTATTTATTTATACTTTTTTCTTTAATTTTTATTGGAGTATAGTTGCTTTACGACATTGCATTAGTTTCAGCTATACAGCAAAATGAATCAGCTATACATATACATAAACCCCCTCTGTTTTGGATTTCCTTTTAGATCACAAGAGAGCACTGAATGAAGTCTCTGAAATATATAGTGAGTTTTCATTGGTTATCTATTTTATACATAGTATCAGTAGTGTATATATGTCAACCCCATTCTCCCAATTCATCCCCACCCACGTTTTTCCCCTCCTTGGTGTCCATACATTTGTTCTCTACATTTGTGTCTTTATTTCTGTTTTGCAAATAAGATCATCGATACCATTTTTTCTAGATTCCACATATATACATTGAAAGTCTCTCAGTCATGTCCAACTCTTTGCGACTCCATGGACTGTAGCCCACTAGGCTCCCAGGAGTGGGTAACCATTTCCTTCTCCAGGGGATCTTCCCAAACCAGAGATTGAACCTGGATCTCTTGAACTGAAGGCAGATTCTTTACTATATGAGTCACCAAGATACGATATTTGTGTCTTGGTATCTCTTTCTGACTTACTTCATTCTGTGTGACAGACTCTAGATTCATGCACATTTCTAAAAATAACCCAATTTCATTCCTTTTTATGGCTGAGAATTATTCCATTGTATATGTGCACCACATCTTTATCCTTTCCTCTATTGATGGATATTTAGGTTGCTTCCATGTCCTGGCTATTGTAAATAGTTCTGCAATGAACATCGGGCTGCATGTCTTTTTGAATTATGGTTTTCTCTGAGTCTATGCCCAGAAGTGGGTTTTCTGGGTCATATAGCAGTTTTATTTTTATGTTTTTAATGGAATATCCATACTGTTCACCACAGTGACTGTATCAATTTACATTCCTACCAACAGTGCAAGAGGATTCCCTTTTCCCACATCCTCTCCAGCATTGTTGTAGATATTTTTTAACGATGACCATTCCAAAGGGTCTGAGGTGATACCTCATTGTAGTTGTGATTTGCATTTCCTTAACAGTTGGTGATTTTGAACATCTTTTCAAGTGTTTATCTGATAGGTTTTATTTTAATAATATATTTTGAATATCTTAAATTACCTTGATTTTGTATAAGCTGAGATAAGTAATTTAAAAAGCAAAATCTTATGTTCTCTATGAATAGACTGTTGATTTAAGTAAGTTTTTCAATGAATGGCAACTATCTCATTATCCTTGGATGAGAGCAATAGGTAAGAGAAGACTATAGTTTTCCTCCTCAAAAGACTTTATGGCTAGGGGTTACGCTACACTTAAAATCAGTCTCTGGCATATGGTTTCTTGTTGATATTATTAGGCCACAGGCACCATTATGCAGGTTTGGTCAAGTCCCATCACTGTTCTGCTGGGCAGATTGACATTCTCCTTGAATACGTGTGCTTGAAGTTGATCATTTTCTAGTAGATTGCACAGTTTTAAAATGGAATTCTACACTACCATGTGTAAAATAGATAGCTAGTGGGAACCTGTTGTATAGCGCAACAAGCTTGGTTTGGTGCTCTGTGATGACCTAGAGGGTTTGGATGTAGGGGTGGTGAGAAGGAGGCTCAAGAAGGAGGGGATGTATGTATATACATAGGTGATTCACTTTGATGTACAGCAGAAATGAACACAACCTTGTAAAGCAATTATACTCCAATTAAAAAAAAAGGAATTAAAGTGGGAGGTGAACAATGTTAAACTTAAATCATAACTGATCTATTTTTCCTCAGACTCCAAATGGTTTACATTTAAATGAAATCTCATAATCATATAAATTAAAACAATACTTGCTAATAAAGTAATGAAGGCAAATGCAAAATAAAACATGTAGGTATGAGCTGAGAAGCCCTGTATCCTGCACGCTTATAACATATAATTGCTGAATGGATACACATATAACATTTCCTTTTCTACACATGGGAATTTTAAGGAAATTTCTTAATATGAGGTCTTTACCTGGTCAAAAACATAGAAATTCAATTAGCAATTCAAGTTTGCTCTGAATTGACGCTGAGACATTAGAGTTGTAAAATGTCAAGATTCAATCCCATAATAAATTGTAATGTGTTCTGAAAAAAATAAACACGACTGAGTTCTGGCTTAAGGGTATGTTGTTCTTGGTCATCTGGAAAACAGAGTAAGGCTAGGTGCTTTTACTGGAGGTCCAAGACGAGGGAGGTAAGGTTGAGGAAGAAAAGGACAAATGATATAAAGACATGAAGCAGTGTGATATTATGTGCTATTAGTAGCCATCTTTATGCAGTGAGCTGAAGGAACACTTGTCGTGTGTGTTCAGTTGGCAAAAGGAGAATGACCATTCTATCTCATGAATTGTATTAAATATGTTAGTCTATGTAGTGTGTTTAGAATACTATCCATAATAAGAACTATTTAAATATTAGCTATCAGGTATTTTCTAAGAAATGTTCCTTGTTCCAGGGCTCATTATATATATATATAGTTCAGGTAAATGCATAAAATAAAACTAGCTTGGATTATATTCTATTTCTAAAATAAAGTTCTTACTGAATCAGTAACTAGTAGAAATTTACTATGCTTGAGAAACAAAGAATATGGTAATGTCTTAGCCTGGGCTTTCTAGAAATCAGAGCCTAAGGTAAATTTTAGAATGTTTCAGCTCTCAAGTGCAAATCCAGAGCAATGAGTGTGAAGGAATAAGGGAAAGGGAGTCGAGGAAAGATATGAAACCATTCAAGTGTTACTTTTCCTCATGCTTTAGCATTCAACACCCTCCCCTATCGTACATAGCACAAGACTCAGCAGCTGTATTCACTCACCACACAGGGCTTTTCTGGGAAAGGGCTACACCTTAAAAGTTCACAGGGGAGAGAAGGAGAGATCTTAAGTCTGTCTGCCTTCTCTTGCCTTTTGTTTCGTGTTGTCTTCAAGGGGAACTAACTCTCCTGTATCACATCAATAGCTCTTCAGGAAATCAGATTCGTGTCCTGCATTATGGTACTTTATTTAAATCCAGAAATAGAAAGGCAACTCTGCATAGCTAGATGATGAGAGAGAAAAGGAAGGAAGCCTCTGGGTTCACAGATTGGATAGAAACATACCTCCAATTTGATATTCTTCCTTCAATATTAACTTCTGGGTGGATACGTATATATCTGATATCTCCCTCTGGTTCAAATCACCCCCCTCCTGCAAACAGCCCAGTGTCTTGACAGTGTCTGCTTGATTAAGACAATTACCCTCTTTCTTCTACTCCTAGATCAGGTGTATCATTCAGTATAAGAATATAAACAAATCTCATATCTGTTAAATATAAATATCTCTAAGAATAGGAGCCATGCATTATCTTCTCTAGATTTCTCAAAGCACTTGGCAACTAGATGGCCATGGATGAATAAATATTGTTCATAGTGGTTAACCCTTAGATCCTGCCTGCCACATCTTCTATTATTTCCTTCTCACTTCTCCCTGAAATTCAGGGACTGGTCCAGTTGTTACCTTAACCAAAAATGGCAAAAATTTCCTGAGAGATCTTATATGGGATATCCCCCACCAAATTTCCCATGGCATTTACTTAAAAATATGAATTTATGCTTTGCTATTTTGCACTGCAATCTAGTTAAATGCATATTTTACAAATTTCATCTTTACTTTATTCAGTAAACTTTGAAAACCCGGGTCTAGGACCTAGTGTTACATACATGAGAAGACATTGTCACTGTCTTCAAGGAACTTATGATTCAGGAGAGAGGCATTCACAAAGCAATATTTCCATCAGTCATATTGTTGTCCTCAAGTTGTAATGTGAGCAGAAAGAAAAGAGAAGCTTTAGGGTAGTTTTTACAGAGGAAGTCTTGTTAGAATTTAAAAATGAGTGGCAAATGAATGTATGTTTTAGGGCAAAATGAGGCTGGAGGCTCATGGAGGGTGGACAGTGGAGGGGGTTCTTGCATGTGCTTCGGGGGATGCTGGTGAAAGAAGAGAGCTGAGGCATGGGACATACAGGGAAGAGCTGGAGAGACAAGGCTGTTTAGGAGTGCATGATGGGCTATACAGGACAGATGATCATCCTCAAGGCAAAGGAGAATGACTGGAAGGGACTATACATATGTGGAAGGAACAATACAAGCTTCCTGAGGGTCAGGGACTATATCTTGGACACATTTATTTATGATGCCTAGCAGAACTAATAGGTAACCCACACTCAGTGCATTTTGGTTAAATGATGAATGAAGTTCTCATAGCTATGGGACACCGTGTGAAAGGTAGAGGCCTTAGAATTCACAGTAAGACAATAAATGTTTAGAATTTTTTGTTCCTGGGGTCAGACTTTGGAATTATGACCTCATTATTTCATACAACTTTGTTCTTCAAAAACTGCTGCTCTATAATACTTTTTGTCAATTAGCTGGAGTTGCATTTGGTTAATGGCATATGTAATTAGCCATCTCATCTTGCTCGGAAGGGCACCTAACAAGAGGTAAAATGAGCGGTATGCAGTGGTTGTAAAACTCCTCAGCTACAGAAACGAAGGTCGAGACCCTTTCAGGGCTCAGAGAAAATGGAGCTGAAAGTAAAGAAAAAAAAAAAAAAAAAGGAAAGCTATTGTGAATGGAAAGTATTCTGTAAAAGGAAAGAGAATTCAGGTCTGATTTTTGGGATTATGCTGCCATATATATTGAATTCCCAGGTACTAGTTAACCTTTTCTACTACCGTCTCTGCATTTTTCCTTTTCCCATGTACAAAAGGAGATAATTGGTTAGTTTCATAAACCTATTGTTTATCAAACTACAAAAAATCTGGTTACTTAATAAAATTTGGCAAAACTCAGCTGCATAAAATGAGTGTTACTAGAAGAGGTAACGTTTGTTTTGTGCTTACTATGGACTAATATTTGAAGTTCTCCACATGTATTCTTATTTACTCCTTGTAACAACTCTGTGCAAAACAAAATGGCATAACTGCTTGATTACACATTAGTAAGGAAATAATTATTCTCTACCCATGCTTATCTCTAGAGCTGTGCTGTCCAATATAGTAGCCATTGACCACATGTGGTTATTTAAAGTAAAAAAAATTAGTTTTGCAATAACACTATCCCATTCTAACTGCTTGATAGCCACAAGTGACTAGCGGTTACCACATTGCATAGCACAAATACAGAATATTTCCATCACCAGAGAGATTTATGGAAAGTGGTGTTCTAGGGGAACCTAACATATACTGTTATGTAGCTCAGAACATTTAGATTTAGAAGAGAACCGAAAGGTCATCTGGTTAAAATCTTTATTTCTGGTTAAACTATTTGTCAGAGTTGTTAAGGGAGTTGCTTACGATCACACAGTTAGGACCTAAACCTAAACGTCTTTAACCATCACATGCACTGCTAGGTCCAGGGTAGTACACAGCAAGAAGGCAGTGAAGATGTGACGGCCACAGCTTTGGCCATCAGTGCTTCTGTTAACAGTAATCTCAGAGAGGATATGACTGTCAGAGGATTCAACTCTAAAGAGCATGGGTTAGTGTTCATTGCTCTCCTTTTTGACACCCAGGTGCTAATTCAGATGGAGCAACAGGGTACCCTAATTATGGGACAGGCTGAGAGGTGACAGATGCAGAGTTGAACCTCCATTCCTTTCTTCAAAAAGCTTTCAATGACCCCTGCTCTTTCTCCTGTTCAGCATCTCAGAAAGATGGCTTGTGCCAAAGTCTGGAAATATGTTATCAAGTTTTCTGATTAGTATTTTCATTGTGACTTTGCTTCATTTAAAATATTTAAAATTTCAATTATGAACACCATAGTTAACATTATATAATGAATCATACATTTTTTACAAGTATTATTTACATACTCTATAGCTTTAACCTTTTTCATTTGTATCTGATATTATAAGCATATTATACGTACCTAACAACTTTAAAGATAGGTGTTTAAAATACTATAGTTTGCTCCTCTCTCCCTTGATTTTAAATTTATTGAGGCCTTGCAGGTGATCTAGTGCCTAGCTGGCTTCCTCTTGGCCCTTGCAAGTCTCAGACATGCTGAAGGCCTCTTATGCAAGCAGCTGAGACTCCCTGCTCCGTGGCTGCTTCTGGATGCAGGGACACATTTGTTTGCCCAAAGTGGAGCAGGCAAGAAACGATAGGGAGTCATAACAGCTGAGGATAGGTAGATAAATACATCTATCTTTTTGCTCTGGAAGTAGGACAATTCAGTCATGTTTTTGCTTTGAGGGAACCTACAAGGTGTCGTCTTTGGATAATATCCTTCACTTTGGTATAGGTAGAACTTGAGACTTCCTTCTGCTCCATAAATAGGACAAGTGTAATGAGCCCATCACTTCTGTGATTATGTTGTCAGACATCATCTTGGCAGACTGGAGATTCTCCAGGCTCCATGTGAGAGGGTGTAGGGAGGGCTGCATGGCAGGGAACTGCAGGTCGTTTGTAGGAGCTTCAGTCCTTAGGGCCACAGGGAACTGAATTCTGTCCTCCACTATGTGAGTCTGGAGAGGACAGTAAGCTCCAGGGAGGAGTGCAGCCCGGCAGGCATCTCGTTTGAAGTCTTGTGAAAGCCTAAATGGAAGATCCAGGTAAGCTGTGCCCAAACTTAGAACCCATGGAAATTGTGAAGTGATAAATAAATGTTGTTTTAAGCTGCAATATTTGTAGGAATCAGTTAAACAGCAATAGAAATTAAGACTCAGTTTTTATACAGCCTTCCAAAGGGGCCACGTGGGATGGAGCCTCAGCTGCTATCAGTGGTCACTCATTCACTATGGTATTCTGTGTAGGTTTCCATATATTTTCTTTCCTACTTTCCTATTCTAGTACTCCTTCTTGGAATCACCTTTAAACAAAGTACTTGCACTCAAATGCTACTTTTTTCCTCCCAGGATCTATTTCTGGGAAAATGAAACCTAAAATTCAGCATTTTGCCTCTTTGTTTCAAACAAATTATTTTTTAAATATTGCTTTGTGAAGATATAATTCACATGTCATGCAATTTACCCATGTAAAGTGTACAACTCAATTAAAAAAATAATATACATGCAACTATCACTACCATCAATTTTGGAACATTTTCATTACCCTAAAAATAAAACTTATACATATAAGCAGTCACTCCCCCTACTTCCACCCTTCCCTCCTCCCAGCTCAGAGTAAGCCTAATCTAGTTTCTGTCTGTACAGATTCACCTGTTCTGTATATGTCATAGATATGAAATCATGAAATATGTGATCCTCTGTGAGTGCCATCTTTCACTGAACGTATTTTCAAGGTTGATCAGTATTGCAGAATGTATTAATAATTTATTCCTTTTTATTGCTTAGATTATATCATGTGGATATAGTATGTTTTATTTATCTATTCACCCATTGATGGACATTTGTGTTGTTTTCACATTTTGCATATTATGAGTCATGCTGCTATGAACATTTGTGTACAAGTTTTTATATAGACATATCTTTTTATTTCTCTTGACTATATATACCTAGGAGTGAAATTGCTGGACATGGTAACTCTATGATTAACATTTTAAGGCACTGCCAAAATGTTTTCCAAAGTGACTGCATCATTTTACATTGCTACAAGCAATGTGTGAAAGCTATAAATTTTTTCACTTAATTGCCAATACTTGTTATTATCTTTTTTACTACAGCCATCCTAATAGGTATGAAGTGTTTCACTGTGGTTTTGATTTGTATTTTACTAATGACTAATGTTCATAGTGATGCTTTCTAAGGCCCACTTGACTTCACATTCCAGAATATTTGGCTCTAGGTGAGTGATCACACCATCGTGATTATCTGGATAGTGAAGAACTTTTTTGTACAGTTCTTCTGTGTATTCTTGCCACCTATTCTTAATATCTTCTGTTTCTATTAGGTCTATATAATTTCTGTCCTTAATCGAGCCCATCTTTGCATGAAATATTCCCTTGCTATCTCTGATTTTCTTGAGATCTCTAGACTCTTCAAGTCTAATCTAGATTTTCTAGTCTTCAAGAAAAAAGATATTCACCACCCAAATAATCACGATGGTGTGATCACTCACCTAGAGCCAGACTTCTGGAATGTGAAGTCAAGTGGGCCTTAGAAAGCATCACTACGAACAAAGCTAGTGGAGGTGATGGAATTCCAGTAGAGCTGTTTCAAATCCTAAAAGATGATGCTGTGAAAGTGCTGCACTCAATATGCCAGCACATTTGGAAAATTCAGCAGTGGCCACAGGACTGGAAAAGGTCAGTTTTCATTCCAATTCCAAAGAAAGGCAATGCCAAACAATGCTCAAACTACTGCACAATTGCACTCATCTCACATGCTAGTAAAGTAATGCTCAAAATTCTCCAAGCCAGGCTTCAGCAATATGTGAACCGTGAACTTCCTGATGTTCAAGCTAGTTTTAAAAAGACAGAGGAACCAGAGATCAAATTGCCAAAATCTGCTGGATTATGGAAAAAGCAAGAGAGTTCCAGAAAAACATCTATTTCTGCTTTATTGACTATGCCAAAGCCTTTGACTGTGTGGATCACAATAAACTGTGGAAATTGAGAGAGATAGGAATACCAGACCACCTGACCTGCCTCTTGCGAAACCTATATGCAGGTCAGGAAGCGACAATTAAAACTGGATATGGAACAACAGACTGCTTCCAAATAGGAAAAGGAGTATGTCAAGGCTGTACATTGTCACCCTGCTAATTTAACTTATAGGCAGAGTACATCATGAGAAACATTGGGCAGGAAGAAGCACAAGCTGGAATCAAGATTGCCAGGAGAAATATCAGTCACCTCAGATATGCAGATGACACCACCCTTATGGCAAAAAGTGAAGAGGAACTCAAAAGCCTGTTGATGAAAGTGAAAGAGGAGAGTGAAAAGTTGGCATAAAGCTCAACATTCAGAAAACAAAGATCATGGCATCTGGCCCCATCACTTCATGGGAAATAGATGTGGAAACAGTGCAGATAGTGTCAGACTTTATTTTTGGGGGCTCCAAAATCACAGCAGATGGTGATTGCAGCTGTGAGATTAAAAGACACTTACTCCTTGGAAGGAAAGTTATGACCAACCTAGATAGCATATTCAAAAGCAGCGATATTACTTTGCCAACAAAGGTCCATCTAGTCAAGGCTACGGTTTTTCCAGGGGTCATGTATGGATGTGAGAGTTGGACTGTGAAGAAAGCTGAGCACCGAATAATTGATGCTTTTGAACTGTGATGTTGGAGTAGACTCCTGAGAGTCCCTTGGACTGCAAGGAGATTCAACCAGTCCATCCTAGAGGAGACCAGTCCTGGGTGTTCATTGGAAGGACTGATGCTGAGGCTGAAACTTCAATACTTTGGCCACCTCATGAGAATAGTCGACTCATTGGAAAAGACCCTGATGCTGGGAGGGATTAGGAGCAGGAAGAGAAGAAATGACAGAGAATGAGATGGCTTGATGACATCACTGACTTGATGGACATGAATTTGAGTGAACTCTGGGAGTTGGTGATGGACAGGGAGGACTGGTGTGCTGTGATTCATGGGGTAGCAAGGAGTCAGACACGACTGAGCAACTGAAATGAATGACTAATGATGTTAAACAAGTGTTCATATGTTACTGACCCTTTGCATATATACTTCAGAGAAATGTTATTCACATCCCTTGTCCATTTTAAAATTGAAGTATTGGTCTTTTTATTGTTGAGTTATAAGTCATCTTTATATATGCTGCATGTAAGTCTTATCAGTTTGTTGTTGTTTAGTCACTAAGTCATGTCTGACTCTTTGTGACCCCATGGATTGTAGCATGCCTGGTTTCCCTATCTTTCACCATCTCTCAGTGTTTGCTTAAACTAATGTCCACTGAGTTTGATACCATCCAATCATCTCATCCTCTGTCTTATCAGATATGTTTGCAAATGCTTCCATTCTATGAGCTATTTTTTCACTTCCTTTAAAAAACTATTTTTATTGAAATATAATTGACACATGATATATAAGTTTAAAGTGTACAGATGTTGATTATGTATATTTTTATATCGTAGTATCATTACCACCATGGCGCTAGCTAACATCTCTAAAATGTCACTTTTTTTTTTTTTGAACTGTACCTCACTGCTTGGGATCTTAATTCCCCAACCAGGAGTTGAACAGAGGCCATGGCAGTGAAAATGCTGTCTTTTTAACCACCTGAGTGCTAGAGAATTCCCAACTTTAAAGTTTATAATATAATTTTGTTGTCTATAATGACTAGGCTGTTCCTTAGATCTCCAAGACTTGTTTATATACTGGTTGCGAGTTTGTACCCCTAAACAACATTTCCCCAACTCCCCCACCCCTTATCCTTGGTAACCATCATTCACCCCATGCTTTTACAAGTTTTTTTTTTTTAATTTCACATTTGTGATACTGTAGGCGATTAGTCGTTGACTTATCTCAGTTTGCATAATGCCCTCAAGATCCATCCATGTTGTTACAAGTGTTAGAATATCTCTTTTTGAATGCTGAATAATATTCTGTTGTATATGCTCAGCTGGTAAAGAATCCACCTGCAATGCAGTTTTATCCCTGGGTTGGGAAGTTCCCCTGGAGAAAGCGTAGGCTACCCACTCCAGTCTTCTTGGGCTTCCCTGGTGACTTAGTTGGTAAAGAATCTGTCTGCAGTGTGGGAGACTTGGGTTTGATCTCTAGGTTGGAAGATCTGCTGGAGGAGGGCATGGAAACCCACTCCACTATTCTTGCCTGGAGAATTCCCATGGACAGAGGAGCCTGGCGGGCTGTAGTCCATGGGGTTGCAGAGAGTCAGACAGAACTGAAGAGCGAGCACAACATATATATGCGTGTGTGGGTGTGCGTGCGTGCACGTGTGTGTATACACACACATGACATATTGTTAATAATGCTACAAATATGGGGTGTGTTTATTTATCCCTTCAATATTGTGTTTTTATTTTCTTTGGATATATACATAGAAGTAGAATTTCTGGATCATATAGCATTTTTTTTTTTAAATTTTGGAGGGAAACTTCATGCTGTTTTCCATAGTGGCTGAACAAATTAGCATTCCTACCAGGTGTACCTTTTCTCTAAATTCTTACCAACACTGTTATCTCTTGTCTTCTTGATGAAAGCCATTCTGACAGATATGAGCTAATACATCATTATAGTTTTGATTTGCATTTCCCAGATGATTGTTGACATTGAACATCTTTTTATGTGTTTGTTGGTCATCTGTATGTCTTACTTGCTCTGTGCATTTTAAAAACTGAATTTTTTTTCAGTTATTGACTTGTGTGAGTTATTTACATATTTTGGGCATTAACCCTCTGAGAATATGTTTTGAAAAATATTTCTCCCATTCCACAGGTTGCCTGTTCATTTTTATGTTGCTGTGTAGAAGTTTTTTTAGTTTTATATAGTTCTGTTGCTGCTGCTGCTGCTAAGTCGCATCAGTCATGTCTGACTGTGCAACCCCAGAGATGGCAGCCCACCAGGCTCCCCCGTCCCTAGGATTCTCCAGGCAAGAACACTGGAGTGGGTTGCCATCGCCTTCTCTGTTATATAGTTCTACTTGCTGATGTTGCTGTTTATACTTTTGGTGTCATATCTAAAAATTCATTGCCAAAACTGATTCAAGGAAAATTTCCCCTATGTTTTCTTCTAGGGGTTTTGATCCACTTTGAGTTAGTTTTGTGAGTGGTGTTTAATAGTGGTCCAATTTATTCTTCATGTGGTTATTGAGTTTCTATTAGTTTAGAGTCTGTTCTTTCCTAGTTGAGTGGTCTTGGCTCCCTTGTCAAATAATTGTTGACCGTAAATTCAGATGTTCACATCTGGGCTCCCTGTTCTCTTCCATTTGTCTATGTGTCTACTTTTGTGCCAGTATCATACTGTTTTAATTGCTATAACTTTGTAATACAGTTAGATTTCAGGAATATGATGCCTTTAGCTCTGTTTTCTTATTTTAGATATTCAAGGTATTTGGTAGTGCAATGAAAATTTTTAGGATTGTATTTTCTATTTTTGTTGGGAAAAAAGCTATTGGAATTTTGATAGAGATTGCATTGAAGCAGTAGACGATTTTGGGTAGGATGGACATTTTCATAATATTCTTCTGTTCCATGAACACAGAGTACCCTTCCATTTGTCTGTGCTTTCTCCAATCTCTTTCATCAAAGTCATGTAGTTTTCATTGCACTGATCTTTCACTTTCTTGGTTAAATTTATTTCTAATTGGTTTGTTTTTAATGTTATTGTGAATGGGACACTTTACTTCTCTTTCAGATGTTCTGTTCTTAGTATATAGAAATGTGATTGATATCTGTATGTTGACAGTATATTTTGCAATTTAACTGTTCCAACAATTTTTAGGGCTTTCTATATGTAAGTTCATATCATCTATAATTAATGGCAGTTTTATTTCTTCCTTTCTGAGTTTGATTCCTTTTCTTTTTTCTTACCTAATTGTTCCAGCTAGAACTTCCAGTACAGTACTGAACAAGAGTGGTGTGAATGATCATCATTGTCTTGTTCCTGATATAAGAGGAAAAACTTTTAACTTTTCACTGTCAGTTATAATGTTAGCTATGGGTTTGGCATATGTGGCCTTTTATGTTGCAGTAAGCTTCTGCTATACCCAGTTTGTGGAGGTTTTTATCATGGAAAAAATGTTGCATTTTGTCAGATGTTTTCTATGCATATGTTGATGATTATATTAGTTTTATATTTTACTCTGTTAATATGATGTATCATACTTATTGATTCACATGTGCTCAACCATTCTTGCATCTCAGGTAAATCTCACTTGGCCTTGATGTATAATCCTTTTAATGTGCTTGTAAATTGTGTTTGTTAATATTTTATTGAGAATTTTTGCATTTTTATTCATCATAAATATTGACCTATGGTTTTCTTTATTGTAGTGTCCTGGTATGACTTACTGGCCTTGTAAAATGACTTTAGAAGTGTTTCCTTTTCAATTTTGGGGGAAGTATTTGACATGAAATAGTGTTAATTCTTTAAATGTTTGATAGAATTCACCAGTGAAGCCATCTGGTCCTGGGGTTTTCTGTGCTAAAGGTTTGTTATTACTAATCCAATCTCCTTACTCATTAGTGGTCTGTTCAAACTTTATTTGTTTCTTGAATAAGTCTTGGTAGGTTGTATGTTTCTGGAGAATGAGCCTATATCTCATATATTATTCAATTTGTTCACTATAATTGCTCACAGTAGTTTCTTAGCATCTTTTGTGTTTCTATAGTATCAGTTGCAGTGTCTTCTCTTTCATTTTTGATATATTTGAGTCTATTATTCTTCTTGGTTTGCCTAGCTAAAGGTTTGGTTACTTATTTTTTTTTTAACAACTCTTATTTTGATATTTTTTCCTCCATTTTTTTCCTGGCCTCTTTATTTCTGCTCTGATCTTTGTTATTTCCTTCTGCTAACTTTGGACTTAGTTTCTTTTTCCAGTTCACTGAGGAGTAAAGTTTGGTTGTTGTTGAGATCTAGTATCTTAATATATATATTTATTATTCTGTTTCCTCTCAGAAATATTTTGCAGCATCCCATAGGTTTTGCTACTGTTTTTCCATTTTCATTTTATTTCAAGATATTTTTGATTTTCCTTTTGATGTCTTGTTTGAACCATTGAATTTCAGGGTATGTTGTTTAGTTTTCACATATGTCTAATTTTCCTGCTTTTTTGTTATTGATTTCTAGTTTCATACCAGTGTGGTTGGAAAAAATAGTAAGATTTCAACCTTAAACTTGCTAAGTATGTTTTGTGTCCTATCATATGGGTTGTCCTGGTGAATACTCTGTGTTCTTTTGAGAAGAATATGTATTTTCCTGTTGGATGGAATGCTTTATAAATATCTGTTAGGTCCATTTGGTTAATGTACAATTCAAAACCAGTGTTTCCTCTTGATTTTTTTTTTCTGTCTTGTTAAACTATCCATTGCTAACTGAGGGGGTACTGAAGTCTCATACTGTTTGTATTGTCTACATTCCCTTCAAATCTGTTAGTATTTGCCTAGTACTCTCAGGTGCTCCAGTGTTGGGTATGTGCGTGTTTATAATTGTTATGTTTTTGAGTTGACCACTTAATCATATATTGATGTCTTTATGTATTGTTTCCATTTTTTGCTTAAGGTCTATTTAATCTGATGATAGAAGATAATCTGAGTATAGCTACTGCCTTTATTTTTTGGTTTCCTCTTGCAGGGAATATCTTTTTTCATCCCTTCACTTTGTGCATATCCTTAAATCTAAAGAAGTGCTTGTAGGCAATATACAGTTGGTTCTTATTTTTTAATCCAGCTAATCTGTGCCTTTTGATTAGTGAAATTTAATTCATTTGCATCTAGATTTATTATTGATATGTATGGATTTACTAATGTCACATTTTAATTTGACTTCTATTGTGTTGTAATATCATTCCCCCCCCCTTTGTTTCTGCCTCTCTTTGAAAATTTGATTTTTGTTTTCCCATGGTGGTATATTCTTTCTCATTTTTTATCTTTGGTGCATTTATTCTGTTTTTGTTTTATTCTGTTTTTTATGTGGTTACCATGAGGCTTATATAAGACATGTCTTACATAAAATGGCCCATTTTAAGCTGATAGCAACCTAAATTCCATTGTCTATAAAAGCTTCACTCTTCTTCTCTCCCCTTTTATATGTTTGATGTCATTATTTACCTCTTTTTGTGTGTATATATTCATTAAGGAATTGTAGTAGCAGAAATTACTTTTAATGCTCTTTTTCTTTGACCTTTATACTATAGTTAGTGGTGAATACATCATTTCATTACAGAATTAAAGCTTTCTAATCTGTGTACTTACTTTCACTGGTGTGTTGTGTATTTTTATATGTTTTCATATTACTGATTAGTGTCTTTTCATTTCAGCTTGAAGAACTCCCTTTAGCATTTCTTGTAAAGGCTTATCTAATGGTGATGAACTTCCTTAGTGCTTTTTTTTCCTCCTAGGAAAGTCTTTATTCCTTCATATTTGAATGCTAAGTTTGCAGTGATAGGATATTCTTGGTTGGCAATTTTTCTTTCAGTACCTTGACTATGTCATTTCATTTTGTTCTGGCCTTTAGGGTTTCTGCTGAGAAATTCACTGATAGCCTAATTAGGGTTCCTATATCTCTATGTTCAATCTTTTGCCAGTACCACACTGTTTTGATTACTATAGCTTTGTAGTAAGCTTTTAAAATTGGGAGGCATGAGTTCTCCCACTTTGACCTTTTTTGTGATTGTCTTGGATAGTCTATGTCCCTTATATTTCCATATCAATTTTGGATGAGATTGTCAATTTGCATTTTTAAAAAGGCAGCTGTAATTTTGATAATGTGTTCAATCTGATAATTGACTTAGGGAATTTTGCCAATTTCAGCAATATGGATGGACCTACAGATTGTCATACTGAGTGAAATAAGTCAGAGAAAGACAAAAAGTATATAATATCACTTATATATGGATTCTAAAATAAAAAAATAAGGTACAAATGAACTTATTTACAAAACTGAAATAGAGTTACACATGTAGAAAGCAAACTTATGGTTACCAGGGGTAAGGTTTGGAGAAGGGTAAATTGAAAGATTGGAACTGACACACACACTACTATATATAAAATAAAAAGCCAGTAAGGACCTACAGTATAGCACAGGGAAATCTACTCAACACTCTGTAATGGCCTATATGAGAAAAGAACCTAAAAAGTGTGGACATATCTATATATATAACATATTCACTTTGCTGTACACCTGAAACAAACACAAAATTATAAATCAACTATATTCCAATAAAAATTAAAAAATTAAGATGATATAAATCTGGGAAAACCCCCCAAAACAAATAAAAAACCCCCAACAATGAAAATACAAAAACTGCCAACCCATGGTCACCTAGATTTTCTGTTCTTTTACCTTCTAGAAGTTTTAAAGCTTTATTTTACATTTAAACCTACCATCCATATTGAGTTACTATTTGTTAAATATATAAGGTCAGTGTCTAGGTAATTTTTTATTTTGCATATGTAAGTCTAGTTGTTTCAGTGCTCCTTTCTCCTTCAGATTGCCTTTGCTTCTTTATCAGAGATTAATTTATTATTATTAGTATAGATCCATCTCTAGGATGGATCTTATTTTTCATTGATCTGTTTGTCTATTCTCCCATTAATACCATAGTCTTTATAGTAAGTCTTGAATCTAGGTAGTATTAGTCCTCTGACTTTTTTTTTTATTATCACATTAGCTACATTTAAGTTGAATTTCCATGTAAACTTTATAGTTGATTTGTTCATGTCCACAAAATAGCTTGGTGGGATATTGACTGAGTGTGCACTGAAACTGTAGATCAGGTTGGGAAGAACTAATATCTTAGGGATATTGAATCTTACTACCTATAAGCAATAGAATGTTTTCCAATTTATTTTAGATATTTGATTTCTATCAGAGCTTTATAGTTTTACCTATAAAGATTTTGTATATATTTTGTTAGATTTATTTAAAATACGTTCCATTTCTGGGGGTGTCATCTGCATATTTGAGGTTATTGATATTTCTCCCAGCAGTCTTAATTTCAGCTTGCGCTTCATCCAGTCCAGGATTTTGCATGATGTACTCTCCATATAAGTTAAAAAATCAAGGTGACAATATACAGCCTTGACATACTTCTTTCTCAGTTTGGAACTAGTCTGGTGTTCCATTTCTGGTTCTAGCTGTTGCTTCTTGACCTGCATGCAGATTTCTGTGAGTGGTAATGTTCCTTTAATTTCAGATATCACTAATTCACTGCTGGTATATAGGAAAGCAATTGAACTTTCTTTTTTTACATCAACTTTATATCCCTCTAGCTTTTTATATTCACTTTTTAGTTCCAGAAGGGTTTTGTTGTTTGTTTTTTGTAAATTCTTTAGGACTTCCCACATAGACATTCATGCATCTGCAAACAAAGATGTTTTATTTCTTTCTTCAGTCTGTAAACATTTTCTTTCATTCTTATGGCATTAGCTGGGACTTCCGATAAAATACTAAACAAGAGTGGTGAGAAGGGCACTTGCATTTCTGAAGTATGGTTTTCCCGAGTATAGAAGTCTTGGTGACATTTTTCTTTCAGCACTTTGACTGTATTGCCCTACCGTCTCTGGTCTCCATTTTTTCTAAGTCAGCCCTTAACACATTACTGATCAGAGAGTAATAAGTCTTTTGTTACCTGAATGCTATCGACTGGAAATGCTTCAGTATTCACTTAACATACAAATCACTGACCACAGGCATTAATTCCTGCAAAAACCTCCTGATTAATAATGTGTTAATCTTATTGTGGTTTTCTTGTATGTGGCCAGTCATTTTTCTCTTGATCCTCTTAAAATATTCCCTTTGCTTTTCAACATTTTTATTCTGGTGTGTCTGTCTATGGATCTCTTTGCATTTCCCTTACTTGGATTTCATTGAACTTTGGGGATATGTAATGTCTTAAATCAAGTTTGGAAAATTTACAGCTATGATTTATTAGTTGTTTTTTTTTTCTGTTCATTTTTCTCTTCCCCCTTTGACATTCACATTGCTTGTATGTTAAGTTTAATTCATCACTACACTTAATGATGTCCTATATTTCTCTGGGGGCTCTGTTCATTTCACCTTTTCTTTTTGTTCTTCATATTATATAATCTTAATTGGTGTATCTTAAAATTCAGTGATTATCCTGCCAGCTCAAATCTACAGATGATCCTGGTAGCAAAATTTTAATTCCAGTGTTTGTATGTTTCAAAAGAACTTCCATTTGATTCTTTTAAATATAAGACCTTTTAATTGACATTATCTATGATGAAATATTATCATGTTTCCATCTTTAGACATTACTTCCTTCAGTTTTTAAAATTTATTTATTTACTCAGCATGTTATGCAGCTTGTGGGATCTTAGTTCCCTGACCAGGGACTGAACTCAGATCCACAGCAGTGAAAATGCCAAGTCCTAACCACTGGACTGCCAGATAACTTCCTTTTGAGTATATTTATAATACCTGCTTTCAAATTTTTGTCTGCTAATTTTGAGATCTGAGGCCTTCAAAGGCTTTTTCTGTTGCTCCATTTTTCTTTATGTGTGTCTTATTAGTTGTTACTTTGTATGTCTCATAGTTTCTAGTTGAAAGGTGGACACTTTAGATAATATAGTGAATCTGGATATTTATTTTCCCACTACCATACTTGTGGGGCTTATTGTTGTTTGCTTCTTCACTTGTTTAATTTGTTTAATGACTTGGCTGAACAATTTCACTGAAGTTTATTTTCCCCTCAGTATGCAATCCCCAGGGTTGCTTCTTAGAAGGTACAAGCCTGGGCATGTGCACAGTCACTGTGATCCCTCACCTCCCATTCCGGAGATGACAGTGGTTTTACTAGTCTCTTTAAATGTCTTTCTTTGATCTCCTTGTTATCTGGTTTTACTTTATTTATTGGTATCATACCTGGAGCCAGCCTTCCAGTAATCGCTAATTTCTTTATTGTTTTCCATCCTGGAGCATAAATTGTTCCACAATCTGATCTCATTAAGTTCACTCCATTGGCAGGGACAATCTTTGAGATTTAGGCCAACCCCAGGAGGGCTTGTCTTAGCTGTTGCTTTCCCTGATTTTCTTCATTAAGAGTAGTTGGTCTGCCATTTTTCTTGTTGCTCTCATGGAGGTACCAACAGTTGGTGAATTGCTCACTACCAAATTCTTCATTGCTTTTTCATCACTCTTGGCTTAAACTTCTCTTGAGATTTGTTCCAAATAAGTTCAGTTCTCTTAGGAAAAGCTTTTGGTTTCTTTGTTTTATTGCCTGCATCTTCCCATGGCAGAAATTCTGTGCCTCAGCTCCTGGGGGCAGGGGATGCATATTGCTGCTCTCAACGTTAACTCTCCTCTGTGAGGACAAGTTCAAGTCAAGAATGGGTGGTCTTCTTGACTTGCTTCCTCCTGCATGGAATGTCTGTGTTATGAGTGATCTGGTATAAACCTGAATCAAAGCTCAGCGTCCTCTTCCTTCCATACCTCGAGTAGATCTACCCTACGAGGGCTGGGTAGAAGAAAAAGTTGCAGCTCTCTTATCTGTATTTTTCTGGGAAAAAACTTCTGTAGCTCAGGCTTATGTGAATTGAGAAATGCTGGCAGTCTGCATTTCTCAGAGAGAAAATATAGCCCTGTACTGGGACCTGAGAGAGAGGGATCCACTTTGTCCTGGCTGCATATACTCACAGTAGAGCTTCCATAACACATAAATAGGGCATAGGGGAGGGGTAGGGGAACATTTCATGAGTCAAATGTTATAGACTCTCACCTTTTTGTAGAGAATTAATAGATTTTTCTTGAATAGATATGTCTACTTTCTCTGTATTCCTGTATTCTCTTGTAATTTCCAGAAATTTTAAATGATTCTTTTTAAAGATACATGTAATGAACATTGGGGTACATGTGTCTCTTTCAATTCTGGTTTCCTCTGTGTGTATGCCCAGCAGTGGAATTGCTGGGTCATAAGGCAGTTCTATTTGCAATTTTT